>PVIH01015134.1:0-50834 GCA_004025045.1 Sigmodon hispidus
GAAGTCAGCCTCAACAGGTTTAGAGGAAGGAAGCCCTGTCAGTAAGGAAGGGAGAAAATAGGAGGTGGTGAGGTTTCTCTAGGGTGGCTTCACTGTGGACTCTGCAGGGTGGTGAACTGTGCATAGTTAGAATAGCACTTGGCCACAAATTAGGGTCTTTTTTATTTGTGTGGTGTCCTTTATGAGGTTGTACACACAGCTCTGTGCATGTAAATGGAGTCCAGAGGCCACCCTCAGATGTTGTTTCTCAGAAGAGATTAAAATGGTTGTTTCATTTTCTTGAGATACAGGCTTTATACACCTGGAGCTCTCAGACTAGGTGAGGTTGGTTAAACAGTGAGCCTCAGAGAGCTTACCTATCTTGTAGCCAGAATTGCTATTTTCTAGCTTACTACACTTGTTTAAGCAAACACACAATGGATAGGAGGCATGGCTCAGCTGTTAGGAGCCTCCAGCTCTTGGAGAGGACAGGGATCAATTCCCTGCCTCCACCCAGTGATTCACAGCTGTCTGTAACTCCAGTTGTAGGGGATCATTTACCTGGCTTCTGTCCTTGGAGGCCAGAAGAGTTCAAAGTGACTTGTGAGACATCAGATAGGTGCTGGGAGTCTGAACATGTATTCTTAGGAGGAACTACCAGTGCTCTTACTCTGAGTCTAGTGTAAGTCTACTGAGCCATTCTCTCCCAAACTACTCATACTTTTTTCTAGTAAAGGAAATATAAGTATGGTTGGGTGACTGAATTTATGACTCTGTACTTAGGAGCTCTAACTGCTCTTATAGAAGCATTGAGTTCAGCTTGCTGCATGTAGGTGGCTCATAGTCATCTGTAACTCTAATGCCCACTTCTGGCCTTTTCCAACCCAAGTCATACACACAGTACACAGATTTGAATGGGAGAATAACATTCATACACTAAGAATGCAAAAGAGGAGAATAAATAACATGTCTGGGAAGATGACTTAGAGAATAAAGGCACCTGTCTCCAATCCTCACAGCCAGAGATGGATATGTGGATTTATTTGTATGTGTGTGGCATGTGTATAGTATGTCTGCACTTACACAATAGATGCAATTAATGTTTTTAAAGAAAATTAACATCCAATAAGCTACTTTGACTCTCCACATATGTAATCTATATGTAACCTTTTTTAGCCTCATCCAGAATTGAAGACTAAAACTCAGGTTCCAGGACAAAGACCTCAAAAGGAACAGAGATTTAGAGAGCAAAGGACCAGTATCCCGGCTCAGAACAGACCCCGGCCAAGTAAGAGTTTGTGACTTGTCTAGTTGGGGTGGCTTTGGGATGAGAACTTCTCTGGGACAGGTTGCTGAAGTGGAATGGTTTAAAATGGGAAAGAGAGAAACATGTTCATGAAGGTTCTGAGAGTCTGTTTGTCTTTGAAGTCCATAAGGCTGGTGAACCAGGAACTGTGAAACATCAGAGGATGGTGAGGCACCCTGACAGTCACCAGCTATTCATCGGGAACCTGCCACATGAGGCTGACAAGTCAGAGCTGAAGGCTTTATTCCAAAGTAGGTACTGGGTCTTATTGTGGTCCTGATTTCCTAGGCACCCTCACATAGTAGAGTTCAGGTGGAATTCAAGTCTTCCAGTAACAAGAAGCAGAGTCTAAATGATCTCTTTAGTCCAGTGCTTCAATTGTCATTCTCTTCATCAAACATGAGTGCTGACTCAGCATTTACTCCAAAACAAACCATGTCATAACAGGAGCCACTTCCCTTGAACATGACACCAAGCACAAAATTTTATACTGGTGTCAGTGCCATGATTGTAGGCATGCTATAGTGTTGTATTAAAGGTCTTGACAGTGGCTTATAAGGAGCATGTGAGACAGAATCCATTGTCTTCTACACTTGGGTCCTATCTCCAAGAACCAAAATCAAAACCACATGTCCTGAAACATTTAGATCTTGTTGTCAGCATTCCACTCAGGGGAATTTGTATTTGCATTTTACTATCACATCTTTGAAATCAAAGGTGCATTTTACATTCATAGCACGTCAGTGATGTAAACCATAATGCTAGGTAACTTGGTTATCTGCAAAAAAGTGATGAGCTCTTTGTACTTACAGATTATGGGAATGTGTTGGAGCTGCGAATACTCAGTGGTAGCGGTAATGCTCCCAACTTTGGGTTTGTTGTGTTTGATGATTCTGAGCCTGTTCAGAAGGTCCTTAAAAACAGGGTAAGTAAAATGTCTGCTGTGTGAGAGTTTTAATTTTTTTCTTGTGTGTGTGTGTTTTGCCTTCCTGTATGTGTGACTGTCAAGTGTCTGCAGTGACCTATGGGATGATAAAAGTGGGCAAACCTTCCCTGAACTAGTGTCATGAGAACTCCAAGGCCTCGGACCTGCAGGCCAATTGTTCTTGCAGGTGAGGACACTTGAGGTTCTCTCCACCTTCCCTGCCTTTCTCTGTGCTGAGTGGTGTCTGAAGTTCTCACTTAATTGTTTTAGTCATTTTCATTGGTGTCTTTACTTGAGAGATTCCAGTGTTTTTCCCCAATATGTGAAAAGGTTTCCTCCTAAAATCTGAGGAGGCATCTTTATACCCTTGTGTTTATATGAAGTTTGCTTTAGTTGTTAGTGAGTTAGTTACTCATATTTCTGGGTTGTTTAAATGGCTCTTTTCTACTTCCTGCATAGCTGAGCACATATGCATGTAGTAGGAATGTGGTGTTCAACTGAGAAGCAGGTTGTGAGATCTAGTTGACTGAAAACTGCTTATTCCTTGGTTGGCATTGTTCACTTCTGAGAGTAATAGTTAGACCTTGTCTAAGTGTCTGCTTTCTTTGTTCCTAAACAGCCCATCATGTTGCAAGGTGCTTACCGCCTGAATGTGCAAGAAAAAAAGAATCGGGCTGCCAGGGAAGGCAACCTCAAAAACAACTGCCATCAGGGACCAGGAGGACCCTGTGGAGTGCAGAGTGGTGGAATGAGAGTCTCCTCTGAAGAAGGCATGGTACACAAAGGCAGGGGAATTACATCTCCCAGAAGTTGAAAAGAACTGCTGGAGTAATTATAATCACTTTGTAGGATCCAGAGGACCTATTCTTGGGAATCATGATGGGATGAGAGGCTCTCCATATCTGACAGACTGCCAGCACTTGAGGAAAGGGCAAGGTCCCTTTCTTGCCTAGTGGCTAACTTATGTCACAAATATAGAAACTCCATATTGTGCTTTTTCGATGTTTTTTCCAGCATCTTTCCCAAAGAAGAAGAATGATGCTGCCAGGAGCAGATATGGCTCACTAATGTAAAAATAAATATATCCTATGTTATTAAAATAAATTAAATATTTCTGTAATATAATTTCTATTCTTATTATTTCTCATTACATTTTTAAATATATTGTATAGGCATAATACCTTGAAGAGAGTAGAAAACCAGTACAATATTAAAAATAATATCCATGTTGTATCAATATGTACAACTTCTGTAGAATATATAAAATTTAATTCCAAACTAAAATATTTACAGTTAGTTTCAAATAATATACCATATTATCCTATAATTTACATATTCTTTTTTTGTGGAGTAGATTCAATAATCTACTATTATCCTATCAAAAGTGTATTACCTTTTTTTTATTCTTTTTATTTTTTCAAACAAGAACCCACAATCTAATCACACTTGTTTGGCATTTTTCATGGCCATAACCAATAATATTTGTAAGCAATTACTCTAAAATTATGACAGTTATTTATAACATATTGAGAGACAATCACCCCGAGTCCCCCACTTGGGAATTTAGGCACCATGTACTTAATATTACTTTCTGCTGTCTCGGGGTGATGGCACCTTTATGGTATTCAGAAAACTTAAATTTTTGGTAATTGGTAAGTCCTGAGATATAACTGTATCAGTTGTTGTCCAGTGTCTGCACTGGAAATGGAAAAGGGCTTGTCTCAACTCCTGGCTAGAGTAGTGTGTGAGGCTGGTTTATCTCAGCCAGATACCTCAAACTTGTTCTGAACAGTATCAAATCTAAAGGCATTCTCTGCTTCACATTAGGTAGCTTGTGGCTTTGTCATAGTCCATGAGAAATCATCTGTGTGGGTTCCATTTCCTTTTTGGAGACTTCAAAGTCACAGTTAGGCATCATCATGCTTCATTACAAAAAACTGCAAAATGGGGGCTGGAGAGATGGCTCAGCGGTGAAGAGCACCGGCTGCTCTTCCAGAGGACCTGGGGTTCGATTCCCAGCACCCACATGGCAGCTAACAACTGTCTGTAGTTCCAGTTCCAGGCAAACGCCAAGGCAAGTAAATAAATAAAGTTTAAAAAAAAAAAAAAAAAAGAAAACACATTGCAAGTGTTTTAAAAAAAAAAAAAAACTGCAAAATGTCTCCAACCCAAAACTATGTATAGGAAGCCAGATAAAACATTTTTAGAATAAATTCCTTCCCTATATGAACATTAAAATTACAGAAATTGTTTAAACCATATATATGTTAATCTTATGAATTCAATTCACAATTTGTACACTAAGGAAAATCTTTTATTAGTCTAAATAAAACCAAAAGATTATAAGATTAGTAGTAATAGAATAGTCCTTTAATTTTGGTTATTCTTCTATCCCATATGAGGTGGCTCTTCTGATATGATATAGAGATTCTGCATTTTCCTTTAACAAGCCACACTCCAAACCCAAAGCCAGTTTTACTTTTTAATTGAATTGGAACTTCAAATATTTTTAGTAGTAGAAAGACATCAATCTTATGCAGGGAGATTATTCCCTGTAGAGTATATTGGTACCAATATGTCTGATATCTTTGCTTGTAAATTTTTTATGATAGCCTTCCCTTACAGTTTAGATGTCTAAATGTCCAAGGTCTTTCAAATTCATAAAATTGGTATTTTAGCATTCTGTAAAGACAAACAAAACCCTGCTAAACTGTTATTTGGAGCATTTTTATGACAATTTAAGGAATCATCATATTGGTGGATGAGCCATCATTTCTCCTTATCAAGAAGTTTCTCATATTTGGACCAGTTTTGATGGTATCCACACCCTATGTACACCGTTGGTAACAAGCAAAACCCCTTCCTTAACAAAACAAATATTCTGGATTCCATTATGAGATCAACACATCTTGGAAGTAGAAAGGCTCATTTGGCTCAGTAATTTTTAAAAGTAATATGCCTTTCTGCAGCTGTTTTTCATTTTTCATTGGCATTGAGAAAATTCAAAGCTAATACAACATTATTTAGTCTATTTCTGAGGGTTACCCCTTTTAAGAGTTTCATTTAATTTTTCTATGTCTGCTTGTCCAGTACAATTGAATAGCATACTTGTAATATTATTTGTATTATCATAAGCAAAATACTGTTTCATTTTACTAGAGACATATGCTGCAGCATTTTCTGACCTAATTTATATAGGTATTCCCATCATAAGTATAACTTGTAGCACATGTGTGATTACAGAATCAGCCTTTTCCAAACTGAGAGCAGTAGCCCATTGAAATCTTGAAAATCCATCTATTGTATGGTGAGCATATCTTTATATGCCAAACTTTGTCAAATGAATTGTATCCATCTACCAAGTTTCATTTCTATATATGCCTTTAGGATTACTTTTTGGTTATAAATATAGGAACAGGTGGGACATCTTTCTTTGGCTTGTTGGCAAGTAAAGGAAAAATTCATTTTTTAAAAATTCTGCTTTTCGATTGATGCTTTTGATGTAACTGGTGTTTAGCATATTTCCTATTAATAATTTATCAGTTTCATCATTACTTTGTGCTAGAGGCCTGACAGACCCATATGCATTCAACTGTGTGTTATGTAAGGGATAATTTCTATTCTTATCATTTCTCATTACAAAATAAATAATAATGTTAGTTCTGAGACATCAGAAGTAAAGTCACAAGTTTCAATACATAAAACAATTGTTTCTTGGTACAGAGAGCCAGCGATTATGGTAATAGGTTCTGTAAAATCCATTATCACCATTATGATAGCATATAATTCTGAATTTTGGATGAAATTATAAGTGTTTTGAGCCACTTTATTTATGTTTTCTGATTTATAACATGCATTTCCTGATTGATTCCTTCAGTATGAAATGTAGGGATTCCTGAAATTGTTGTTCCCCATACATTATTGGGAAGAATCCAGGTAGTTCCATTTATAATTTGAATTCTTTTGCTTCAGAGATATCTTTTAGTATTAATCTCTCCCCAAAAAAATTACTGAAAGCTCTTTTCAAGGTCCACTTTTTACCCATCATTAGTCAATTTCTTCATTTGTAAAAGGTACAACAATTTTTGCTGAGTCCATTCCTATCAGTTAACAAAATCTTAATTTTCCATTAAGAATCAAAATGGAAATTTTTCCACATATGTCTCTAATTTCTTCCTCAATTTTTTGTCATATAAATACCCACTCTAATAAAACATTTTCCCTTTACCTTAAAATTTCTGTAGGAAAGTGCTTAGAGAGTAAATTAATTGTCAAAATTCAATTAAGGTATGGATCTACATTATCTACCGAATCCTATAATTTCTTTTTTACCAAAACCAATTCTCTTTCTACTTCCTCTAGTATTTCTCTTATATCATAAGTCCTTGTCCCCATTTACAGTTTTGAATAAATTATACAGTTTATGATATTTTTTATCCCAATATGGGCCGTACATTAGAATGTGTGTCACCAAGCAATCTTCAGAAATCATTAGTTTGTGTACTGTATCTCCTAATTTGCATCTTTTGTAGTCTAGAATTTTTGTAGACCTCTTTTGTATCCTAAATAAAATCTCTCTGAATTTTTTCAGGAGAAATTTATAATTACAAACAGGATAATTTTTTCACTTTTTCAAGTATAATTTCTACAGTATCTATATTTGTTTCATCTAATAAGATATTGTCCATGTAGAGGTAATTATTAGATTATGAGAATTATGAATTATGAATCACTTTTAATTACTGTTGTACAAAGTATTGGTGCAGAGTAGGCTATTTAACATTTTCTCTTAGAGAACCTTCCATTGATATCTTTTTACAGGCCAAGAATTATTCTAAGTGAGCACTGTAAATGCAACATTTTCAACGTGCTTTTCTTGTACAAGTTTCACTAAAAAAAAGAATCTTTTAAGTTAATTTCTGTAATAGGCCATTCTTTAGAAAACAGTGATGGCAAAGAAATTTCAGATTGTAGCGAGCTCATTGGTTGAATGACCTTGTTAACTACTCTCAGATCTGTTACCATTCTCTATTTTCCAGATTTCTTTATGATATGAGAATTGCAAGAGCTAGTTGGTTCATCAATATGCTGAGAATTTCATTGCAGATGTTAAAGTCCTACAATTTCTCTTTTGTCAAGGGCCACTCCTGAACCCATATACACTTATCTGCTAACTATTTTAAAGGCAGAGCTGTGGGTGTCTTTGAAAGCTCAGTAGCTGATGTGCCTTGTTTTTGTCCAACCTGAATTTTCAGGTCAGTGACTGTTACTCATAATGCCTTCTAAGATTTTTCTCACAAACATGTCAGTCTATAGTTCATGTTTGAGATTGGAGAAATGCTAATCTGAATATTGCATTGTTCTGATAAATCTTGTCCCCATAAAGTCATAGCAATGTTAGCCACAATAAGGCTTTAATTTTTTTCTTTGTTCTTATGTCCCTATACATTTGAGCAGCTCAAGCTCTGTTTTACCTGATTTATGTTCCAATCCCTAACAAACTAAAGTTACTGCTGAAGAGATCAATTTGGATGCCAAGAATCTGGTGTGATTATCAGTACACCTGCACATGTGTCCTTCCATCAATTATATCATTTAGTAGTATTTTTAATTTTGTTTGTTGATTTATACAAGTTTGTAAAAATACTTACTGTCCTAAAGTTGTTTTATATTAACTTGTTCTAGGCAAGTATTTTTTATTTAAAAAGTTTTTTCCATGTATACTCCTACTGTCACTACCCCTTTGCATAAACCATCTGAATACATACAATATTATGGTATGTTTCTATATTCCACTTTTTGTGGTTGAGAGAGAGCAACCTTAGAAATTGAGCAGCCAATAAACAACTGGATTTGGGCTCAAGTATGTCTAAACACACATGAGAAATCTTTTCAGTAATACTAACCTAAATACATGTATTAATATTCTTCCATATGAGCCAGGGTATTTTAAATTCCTCTTTAAGATGAGACTAAAATGCTTCTAAATCATTAAAAAGTTGTCTTGGCAATTGGTGTCTTTCACAAGAGTTTTACTGGTTTCTTTTTACTTTGTTCTACATGTGAATATTCACCCTGTGGTAAGGATGAATTTTTTTAAGATTTATTTATTTATTTTTATTTTATGTACAGTGGTGTTTTGCCCTGAAGCTAGAGTTACAGACAGTTGTGAGCTGCCATGTGAGTGTTGGAAATTGAACCCAGATCCTCTGGGAAAGCACTCAGTGCTCTTAACCAAAAGAAAGAATATTTTAACAATATGTCTATTTTATCCTTTAAAACTGATTAGGAACAGTATTTCACACACTAGGGCATCCAATCATGGCAAAGATGACATGGGCTGTCAGGATGTTGTTACATTAGCACCATCCCTGATGTATCAGAATATCCACAGATATCAGAAGCCACTTCCTATTGGTAAAACAGAAATGTTTCTAGACATTGTCAGATGGCTGCTGGAGTAAAATATCCTGTAGCTGACAATGTCTGGCTTATTATTTGCATCTTGGTATTCCAATGAAGGAAAGTTTTGTTTTAGTATAAGTTTGGAGGGTACACTCTATCAGGGCAGAGATGTCCAACTGGCTACATTACATCAGAAGCAGGAATTAAAGATGAATGGGCATGATTCTGGGTTTTTTTTTCATCTGTATAACTGAAAACTTGTTGCTGACATTGCAGGGTTCTGATGGCACCAAATTCTATGTTTACAATGACATATTTAGATACCAAGATGAGGTCTGTGGCCTTGTCACTGAGCCCCAGGAAAGTAAGTCTAATGCAATAAACACAATTACTTATAAAACTTGTAAATATCATCAGATTGACTTTTTGTTACAGTATGTATTTAATTAATTAATCTTATCAGAGCATGGGGATCTGCAGAGATTTTCCTAGTTAAATTGAATGGTTAGGTTCTTCTGGGTCAGAAGAGGACCAATTAGCCCTGCTCAGTGCAGAACATCATGCAGAAGGCCTGGCACACCTGTGTGCACTGAGTGGCGGTGAAAGGTGTACAGCCCTTCCTCGGGGAAACCCAGTTTTGTAGAAGGGGCAGTAAAGGTGCCTGCCTTTGCTCTGCAGGTGATGCTGTTCCACAGTGTTGTGCTCTTGACAGTGTAGATGAAGGCTGGAAGAAAGGTAAGAGTGTAGTGTGAAGAGTAAGACCCATGGACGGGAGTCTCTGTACCTCACCTCTAAATATAGTCCTGTTAGGTGTGTTCCTCTATCCTGGAAGCAAGGTAAGTCAGCTGACAAGGTGACTGCAGTAGATGCATGACCTAAAAAGTTTGTGATATCTGGTTTTTTTCCTCCATAATGTTACTTACAAAGTGTGAAATTTTATTTCTAAGGAGGAATTTTGCATCAATCTTTGTTAACTACATCCATGAGAAAGGAGAGTCATTTTTGAAAGTGTAGATTTAAGAGGTGCCCACACCCACCTATTTTCTCTAGAATGTAGTCTGCCCTGATGGGAATCATGTGACCACAGAAGGTGGAGAATGCCTGAATTTATAGGCTAGCTCGTTCTTTGGCCTTACATTTTACTTGGATGCCTGAGCACCTTCAGGACTGGGTTTTGTATTACAAACAAATGTTCTCTTGATTATTCTTTACTTTTGTGGACTTAATTTTCTCAGCTAAGGCATATGGAGGCTGATGAGCCCTGTGCAGAGTAACCTCCCATATCATATAGTTCAGAGCAATCACAGATCTTTTGGCAAACATCTCAATTTCTCTCTTGTTGTGTTAAAAACATGCCAACATTGGGCTAGAGATTTTATTTTGGCTCCCAGTTTAAAGGGTATAAGTCCATCACGGTTGGATTTATGTTGAGGTCTTTGACCCACTTAGATTTGGGTTTTCTGCATGGTTAGGGATAGGGTTTGGACCCATTTGCATTCTTTTACACACTACTATGCAGTTATTCCAGAATCATTTGTTGAAAATTCTTTTTCCATTGTATATTGTTTGCCTCTTTATCAAAAATCAGGTGTTCATAGGTGTTTGGATTAAGGTAGGGGACTTTGATATGATTTAATTGATCCATAAGTCTCTTTTGATACCAGTACCAAACTGTTTTTATTACTGTAGCTCTATAATATAGTATATCTTGAAGTCAGGGATGGTGATGCTTCCTGAAGTTCTATTATGTAACAGAGTTATTTTGGCAATCCTGGGTTTCCTGTTATTCCATATGAAGTTGAGTATTTTTTTCAAGGTCTGTAAAAAATTGTGTTGAGATTTTGATGGAGATTGCATTGAATCTGTAGATTGCTTTTGGTAAGATTGCCATTTTTATTATGTTGGTCCTACCTTATCCAGGAGCATGGGAGATCTTTCCATTTTTCTGATATGTTCTTTAATTTCTTTCTTCAATCACTTAAAGTTTTTGTCATACAGGTCTGTCACCTATTTGGTTAGAGTTACCCCAAGATATTTAATGCTATTTGCAAATACTATAAGGGACAATGTTTCCCTGATTTATTTTTGGCCCTTTTATCATTTGTGTATAGGAGAGCTATTCATTTTTTTAGTTAATCTTGTATCCTGCTACAAACTAATAGAATCCTTTTTTCCTTCTTTTTTTTGTCTATAAAATAGACTTTTTATCCATGTATCACCTTGCTCCTCTCTCTTCCCCATTCCAATCCCTCCCAGTCAGCCTTTAGCTGCCCTCCTCCTTATCCCCCCATCCCATCCCCCAAAAGGGCAAGAAGTCCCAAGGTGGATCAGCTCAGCATCCACTCCAGGCAAGTCCAATTTTATCATCCTAATATCAAGACTTAGTTAGGTGCTCCTCTGGAGGGAATGGGCTCTGAATTGCCAGTCCATGCAAAGAAAGTCTGATCCCTCCCCTTAAGGCTCCACATACTACCAGTGTCAGTGGACAGTTGCCTATCCTTGGAGCACCTAGTTTCTTTTTCTGATGGTTCCCCAGTGGCTGTTTTGATTTATTGAGCTCCCCAGAGTGCCAACCAGCTATCACTGTGGTAATTTTCCTCATTAATACCTATCACCTTGCTCATATAGACTCTCCTCCCCAACTTTCCCTCCTTGTTGTTCCTCTCACTCAATCATCTCAGTCGCTCATGATTTGTTTCCACTCCTTCTTAGTCACAACCCCTTATGCTCCCAATTAACTACAGGAATCTTCTCTATTTTTCCTCTTCCTGAATGTCTCTCTTAAGTTACTTCTGATCTCAAGCTGTTCAGGGGGTGTGTTTTGCAGCTTGGGTGTTTTTGGCTTTTTGTCTAAAATCCAATAATGAGTGAATACATCCCATGCCTATCTATCTGGGCTTCTGATAATTCACTCGGAAGGATATTCGTCAGATCCACCCATTTACCTGCAAATTTTAGGATGTCATTTTTTTAATGCTGAGTAGTACTCCATTGTGTAAATGTACCACATTTTGTTAATTCATTCTTCAGTTGAGGGGCATCTAGGTTGTTTCCAGGTTATTGCTATTACAAAAAAAAAATGCTGTAATGAACATGGTTGAGTGAATGCCTTTGGGGTGTGGAAAATACCTAAATATAATAAAGGTGATTTATAATAAGCCTATGGCCAACATCAAACTAAATGGAGAAAAACTCAAAGCAATCCCATTAAAAGCAGGAACAAGACAAGTTCCCTTTCCTCTTATCTACTCAGTACAGCTCTTCAATTTTTGCCAAAGCAAAGAGGGAAAGAAAGGAGATTAAGGGGATACAAATTGGAAAAAAAGTAAAAGTAAGACCTGTGTCCAGAGTGGAAGCAGAGGCGAGCAGATTCCAGCTCCTGGGCCACCCAACTGGAGAATACCACTCCAGGGCTGGGGTCACAACCAAGGGTCTGATTTCAGACTTTTGCTAACAGACAGGCCCTAGGCTTTAGCTGTGAGGGGCCTCCTCCATCAACCCTTAAAAAAAGGGACCTCACATGGCTGGGCCCCAACACTAAGGCAAACTGCATCATCAGAGATGGACTGATGATGCCTTTAAAACTCAGGCCAGTATCCAGAGTAGAGCCAGAGATCGAGCAGACCCCTTGCTCAGAGCAGACAGGAGAAACACAAGCCTTCTAGCCACAAATGACTAGAAGCTGACTAAGTGTGAACCACTGAAGGCATGGGAAGATGCCAGTGCAAGAATACATATAACAATAAAAGAACAACAAGGCAACACCAGAAGAAACTGGTGGCTCTATAACTAAAAGACCTGAACAGAGCAATGAAGAGGAAGCAGAAGGAAGCAACAGCAAAAACACCTTTATGAAGATTATTGAAGCCTTCAAAGAGGATATAAAAAATTCCTTTAAAGAAATAAAAGAAAATACAAACAAAAAATTGGAAGAGATGAATAAATCCTTGAAAGAAAACCAAGAAAAGGAAAACCAAAAAAAAGAAAGAAACATTCCAGGAACTAAAAACTGAAATAGAAGCAACAAAAAGGCACAAAATAAGGCAAAGGTGAAAATAGAAAATTTGAAGAAAAGAGCTGGAGCTACAGATGCAAGTATAACTAACAGAATCCAAGAGATAAAAGAGAGAATCTCTGGAGTAGAAGACTCAAAAGAAGAAATAGATACATCAGTTAAAGAAAACACTAAAACCAAAAAAGCCATAACACAAAATGTTCAGGAAATTTGGGACACCATGAAAAGACCTAATCTGAGAATAATAGAAATAGAAGAAGGAGAAGCATACCAGCTCAAAGGCACAGATAATGTAATCAATAAAATCATAGAAAAAAAACTTTCCCAACCTAAAGAAGGAAATGTCTATAAAGATGCAAGAAGCTTACAGAACACCAATTAGATATGACCCCCAAAAATTCTGCTTGTCACATAATAATCAAATGACAAAATATACAGAACAGAGAAAAAATTTTAAGAGCTGCAAAAGAAAAGGCCAACTTACCTATAAAGGCAGACCCATCAGAATAACACCTGACTATTCAATGGAAACAATGAAAGCAAGAAGGTCCTAGTCAGAGTTATACAGACACTAAAAGAGCATGGCTGCCAACCTAGACTACTATACCCAGCAAAATTATCAATCACCATAGATGGAGTAAACAAGATATTTCATGACAAAGTTAGACAATAACTATCTACAAATCTGACTCATCTGAAAGCATTAGAGGGAAAACTCCAACCTAAGGATCCCAAATACACCCATGAAACCACAAACAATTGATAATCCCACAGAAGAAAAGCCCAAAGAATGGAAATACATACAAGCTACCAGACAAAAATAACAGGAAATATCAATCAGTGGTCACTAATATCCCTTTATATCAATGGACTCAATTCACCTATAAAAGGACACATACTAACATGATGGATACAAAAACATAAGCCATCCTTCTGCTGCATATAAGAAACACACCTAAACATTAAAGACAGACACAGGCTCAGAGTAAAGGGTTGGGAAAAGATTTTCCAATCAAATGGCCCTTAGAAACTGGCTGGTGTTGCCATCCTAATATCTAACAAAGTAGACTTCAAACTAAAATCAATTAAAAGAGATCAGAATGGACATTTCTTATTTATCTCAGGGAAAATAGATCAAGATAGAATTTCAATCCTGAATATTTATGCCCCTAATATAAGGGCACCTATCTATGCAAAAGAAACACTACTAAAGCTCAAATCTCACATCAATTCTCACACTCTAATAGTGAAAGACTTCAATACCCCACTTTCACCCTTGGATAGATCAACCAGACAGAGACTCAACAGAGAAATAAGGAGTCTAATAGAGGTTATGATGCAAATGGATTTATTAGACATGTACAGAAACCTCCACCCAAACTCAAAGGAATATACATATTTCTCACAACCACATGGAAATTTCTCTAAAATTGACCACATAACTGGTCATAAAGCAAATATCAACAGGTACAAAAAAATGGCCTAGAGTTAGAGTTCAACAACATCAAAAATCGCAGAAAGCCTACCAACTCATGGAAACTGAACATCACTCAACTGAACCACCTCTGGGTCAAGGAAAAAATTAAGAAAGAAATCAAAAGCTTCCTAGAAGTTAATGAAAATGAATCCACAACTTTGTGGGACACAATGAAAGCAGTCTTAAGAGGAAAATTTATATCACTAGATGCCTATATGAAAAACTTAGAGAAATCCCACACTAGAGAACTAACAGCACAGCAGAAAACCTTAGAACAATTAGAAGCAAACTCACCTAGGAGTAGATGGCAGGAAATAATCAAATTTAGAGCTGAAATCAATACAATTGAAACAAAAAGAACAATACAAAGAATCAATGAATCAAAGAGTTGGTTCTTTGAGAAACTCAACAAAATAGATAAACCATAATCCAAACTAACCAAAAAGCTGAGAAAGAGTATACAAATCAACAAAATTAGAAATGAAAAGGGGGAATAACAACAGACCCCCAGGAAATACAGAGTACTATCAGGTCATACTTTGAAAATCTATACTCCACAAAAATGGAAAACCTAGAAGAAATGGACATCTTTTTGGACAGGTACCATTTACCAAAATTAAATCAAAATCAGATTAAATACTAAATAGACCTATAACACTAAAGGAAATTGAAGCTGCCATTAAAAGTCTCCCAAGTATAAAAGGCCCAGGTCCAGATGGTTTTAGTGCAGAATTCTACCAGACATTCAAAGAAGAATTACTACCATTACTCCTCAAACTATTTCACACAGTAGAAGCTGAAGGAATATTGCCAAACTCTTTTTATGAGGCCACAATTACCCTAATATCTAAGCCACTCAAAGACACAACAAAGAAAGAGAATTACACATTAATTTCCTTCATGAATATTGATGCAAAAATTCTCAACAAAATTCTGGCAAACTGTATACAACAACACATAAAAATTATCATCCACCATGATCAAGTAGGTGTCATCTCAGAAATGCAGGAATGGTTCAACATATGAAAAACCATAAATGTCATCCATCATATAAACAAACTAAAGGAAAATAAGCACATGATCATATCTTTAGATGCTTAGAAAGCCTGTGACAAAATCCAACACTCCTTTATGATAAAAGTCCTGGAGAGATCAGGAATACAGGGAAAATAACTAAATATAATAAAGGTGATTTACAAGAAGCCAACAGCCACCATCAAACTTAATGAAGAAAAACTCAAAGCAATCCAACTAAAATCAGGAACTAGACAAGGATGAACCCTCTCCCCTTATCTATTCAATATAGTTCTTGAGGTTTCAGCTAAAGCAATAAAAGAACACAAGGAGATTAAGGGGTTACAAATTGGAATAGAAGAAGTGAAACTACATAGATTTGCAGATGATATGATTGTATACATAAGTGACCCACAAAATTCTACCAGGGAACTTCTACAGCTGATAAATACCTTCAGCAATGTAGAAGGATACAAGACTAACTCAAAGAAATCAGTAGCCCTCCTAAACACTAAAGATAAAAGGGCTGAAAAAAGAATTAATCACCCTTTATCATAGCTGCAAATAGCATTAAATACCTTGGAATAAATATAACCTAAGAAGTAACAGATCTATTTGACAAAAATCTTAAATCTCTGAAGAAAGAAATTGAAGAGGATATCAGAAAATGGAAAGCTCTCCCATGTTCCTGGATAGGTAGGATCAACATAGTAAAAATGGCAATTCTACCAAAAGCAACCCACAGATTCAATACACTTCCCATCAAAATCCTAACACAATTTTTTTTTACAGACTTTGAAAGAACAATACACTATTTCATTTGGAATAACAGAAAAGCCGTAATTGCCAAAACAATTTTGCTCAACAAAAGACTCTCAGGCAGCATCACCATCCCCAACTTCAAGTTATACTATAGAGCTACAGTAATAAAAATAGCCTGGTACTAGCATAAAAACAGACTTGTAGATCAATGGAATTGAATCAAAGACCCCAACATTAATCCACACACCTATGAACACCTGGTTTTTGACAGAGAAGCCAAAAACACTCAATTAAAAAGATATATTCAACAAATGGGTGGTAGTATGTAGAATGCAAATAGATCCAAGCCTATCACCCTGCACAAAACTCAAATCCAAGTGGATCAAAGACCTCAACATAATCCCGGCTACACTGAACTTGGTAGAAAAGAAAGTGGGAAATTCCCTCCAAAGAATTGGCAGAGGTGACCACATCCTAAATATAACACCAGTAGCACAGACAGTAAAAACAACAATTAATAAGTGGAACTTCCTGAAACTGAGAAGCTTCTTTAAGGCCAAGGACATAGTCCATAAGACAAAACAATAGCCTACAGAATGGGAAAAGATTTTCACTATTTTTTAGACTGATCTCTAAAATATACAGAGAACTCAAGATACTAGAGCTCCAAACCCTTAATTACCCAATTAAAAAAATGGGATTCAGAGCTAAAAAGGGAATTCTCAACAGAAGAATTACAAATGGCTGAAAGGCACTTGAAAAACTGCTCAACATCTTTAGCCTTCAGAGAAATGCAAATCACAACAACTTTGAGATACCACCTTACACCTATCAGAATAGCTAAGATCAAAAACAAAATGACAGCCTATGCTGGAAAGAATATAGAGCAAGGGGAACACTCCTCCATTGTTGGTGGGAGTGTAAACTTGTACAGTCACTCTGGAATGCAGTATGGCGGTTCCTCAGAAAACTGGCAATCAATCTCCCCAAGGCTCTAGCAATACCATTATTGGGCATATACCCAAAGGACACACATTCACTAACAGAACTCTTTTTAAGGAGCTTTTGGCAAAGATATTATCAACACAAGCTAAGAGAGATCCTAATCTAGCTCTGATGGAACTTCTCTTTCACATTAATTTCATCGGCTTTGATGAAACTGGATTGACCCAAGCATAAAACCACAGGTTCTATTTTTCCTAGGGATACACCATTGCTACTAGTTATGTGGAGAGATCCCATTTCTCCACAGTGGCAGTCACTTGCTCCCTTACTCACCCAAGGGTGAAGGTATGCTTGTGTTTCACCCAAGGTGCCACAATACCCATATGGGTAACCTTCAAGGATGTTTGTCCAGCAATGAATCAAAAAACTGTGGCCATAAGGGAAACTTCAGATGGGTAATATATTTTCTTCTTGCTGTATTAAATCATCTGGGCCATTTGTTTTTATCTGAGTGATTTTCAGGGGGTCTTCCTCAATCAGTGGTATATGAAGGATATGAAAAATGTTCCTTAATTGTGATCATGCAGAGGGGGGAATTCTTGTGCCAACAAGGTTTATACTTGACTGGAGTGGAGTGTTAAAGTCTAGTTTTCTTTTAAAATCTACTCAATATCAAGAAAAATTAAAGAAACAGAAATATAAACATCCACACTGCAAATGTTGTACAATTTATCTCATTCAACAATTAAGCTTCTCTGATATCATTCTGGCTAAATTAGCATGCAGAAAGCACAAAGTCTTTCAGTATGACGTAGAAAGGGACTAACATGAAGAATGTTAACCTACTCAACAGATTATGTGATGCCCCTCCCCAGTACCTCAAGCTAAGACCTGGGACAATCTTTTATACATGAAAATACTATAAACCACTTCTCCAAAATGCCTCTTCTAAATTTGGTATGAGACCAAAGACAAGATTATGAGGAAGTCTACTCCATTATGCATTTCCACCTCTGGTGGTGTACCAGAGTATGGTTCTTATCTGTAGCTTGACAGCTGTGCCAAAGTTTAACCCATTAATTTCTTAATAGGTATATGAGAACACCAAATAGTAAGTGGTTGCAATAGACATAGTCTTTCAAATTTGAGCTCAAATGACCTATGTTCCACAACTATTGAGCATCACAAGAGTGAGATGTTCTCAGTTCTGTCTCTGCCTGTTGTCACTGCCTTTCACCCCTGAATTATTCACAGTTACATCAGGTCTCATCATGTTCCATTTTAAGGGCAGCTTGTGGATATGATGCTTCTCTTTGACTCCTGCCTACTCTATTGTTTTCATCTTGAGTAAATCTTAAAAGGACCATAGGCTTTGGATAGTCTCACACAAGTCTAGTCCTAACTCTTCACTTTAGCCTATTTTAAACCTTCCTAGTCCAAGGATTCTCCCCTGTGCAGTAGCAGAAGTAAAGAACATTGTCCATATCCTTGAAACACCATTGATTCTCATCTGCCCCTCAGCTCACTCCTCTTTGTCTCCAATCTTTAAAAGCCACTCAGTGGCTTCATCTCAACCAAGTCTCCTATGTATCAAGCTGTATTAGTAGAGTATTAACCTTGAAGATGGACTGTATATTTTTTTGTTTATGACTACATTTTGAAACAAGAAAAAATGTTGGCTTTTATGTTTGCTTTTTGAGATATGGTTTTGTGGATAGTCCTGAATGTCCTGTAATTCTCTCTGTAGACAAGGCTAGCCTCATGAGAAGTTGCTGCCTGAATTCTGACTATCCCTTTTCGTTTTAGCATGTTTCAAATAAGTAAGACAGTAGACAGTTATCACTGGCAGTACATTTTGACTACACAATCTTATATCACAGCACCTTTTAAAATATTATTTCATTTTATGATGCTTGTAAAATCAGATATGCTGGATAAAATGAAGCAGCTTTCATGCTTATTTGTCTCCCAAGTATGAAAAAAGGCTATGGAAAACATTCATATTCTTCTGAAAAGGAATCCTTTCCTATTTATTGATAGTTTAGAAAAGATAAGAATTGTGGTGAAATTTCCTTCTTTTTTCTAGAGGTAATAGAAAAATATATTTGTCTGTCTGTATGTATGTAATGTATGTATGTCTCTCTGTCTCTGTCTCTCTCTGTCTCTGTCTCTCTCTGTCTCTCTCTCTCTCTGTCTCTCTCTCTCTCTCATACACACACACACACACACACACACACACACACAGTCTTTTTTCATACTTTTTTCACAGTTTTCTTTACCAATTAGAGTCCTGCAATTGCTTGAACACTCCAGCAGAGGGCAGAGTGAAGCCATTAATATTGAATCCAGTGGGATCTCAGAAGCTAACAGAGTGAGAATCAGTATTCCAACCTGGCTCCTAGGATAAGCTGTAGCTTTAAAGGTGAGTTGAAGTTGTCTCCTCCTCCATGTCCTTTCGAAGTCTGACACTATGCATGAACACCAGTCAGTGCCGAAGAAGAATATGATAGTAAAATTACTATCCTTATCTTTACAAAAAAAAAAAAAAAAAGTTTTGGTGGGGGTGAGGGGTGGACTTCAAGACAGTGTTTCTTTGTGTGGCTTTGGCTGTCCTGGAACTTGCTCTGTAGACCATGCTAGCCTTGAACTCAAATCTGCCTGGGTTGCTTCCACAGTTCTAGGATTAAAGACATGTAGTTAATGTGGCAACATCTTTCTACATGTTGTTGAAATAAAGGAACTGATTTTGCCTATACCAGGCATCATAGCAGTAGGTGGTGAAATCAGATCATAGGTAGAAAAAGGAGGGCAGAGTCAAGAGAGATGATATTCAGCCACCCAGAAAAAACTGTAACAAAATAGGTAAGCCACGGGCCACATGGCAGGACAGATTAATGCAAATGGGTTGAAATAGATGAAAGAGCTAGCTAACAATATGCATGAGCCATAGACCAAACAAGATGAAATTAATATAAACATCTGTGTGGTTTGGGGGGGAATTTGGGATTGCTGGTCCAGGTAAGCATAGACAATGTGGTCTAAACAATAGAGCTAATCTGGTCCAGAAATCTCATGCTATAGATGACATCTCAACATAGGCTGAACACCCACATAAAGCTGTAGAAGGCTTAAAAAGGCTTCTAGAGCACAGAAATGGGGCCACAAGTGGCTTCTGAGTTGTGTCACTGAAGTGGGTCACAGATGGCATGACATCAAGGCCATGGACAAAATGGTGACGGACTTGCTGCAGGCAGAACAAGCTGAAGCAAGGTTGGTTCCCAAAGTCTCACATAAGACTCAGTATAAGCAACAAGCTGCATGTGATTGATTTAAAGTTTTTGTTTATATTGAACAAAAAGAGAACAGAGTCAAAGACAGCTTCTTAGTAGCAGCAATTTCTGAGGTCCGCTCTGTTTGCTGGCAGTGAGCAGAAATGTGGCCACTTTAAAAGAAGCTTCCTGATCCATCTTTGTTGGAAAAGTCTTTGTGGTTCTTTAAGAGACTCTGCTGCCAAATACTTAAATAGATTTTGTGAGCAGCAGTGGCAGCAGCAGTGCTATATTTGATGACAGTGTGTAATCTTAGATTCCCAAGTTGGAGTAGTAAAAGGTTTTACAATATTTAATATTACTTGCTAGAATTGGGAAGGTAAGTGTGGCTCTAGTACCTTTACCATGTTGAAAAGCCAAGTGTAGGCAAAGTCAGCACTCAAAGCAGTGCTAGCACTTTAAAAGCTTTTCTGGTTGGAAATTGATTAAAGTATATGCAAAAAAAAAAAACAGATTCAGATGGAGAACACCTCTAAATGGGTTACAATGTTTGTATAAAAGGATATGAAAGCTGTGAGAAAAAAAGAAAACGGTAGAGAAATTTCTTTAAAATAGAGAAATAAAATAATAAAAATATAGTAAACCATGGAAAATAGACACAGAGTCTGGATTATGGCTTTTTATAGCTGTAATTAATCACATCTGATGCACCATACAATGAGTTAGTATTTATTAAGGGGAGACAACTGACTTACAAATACAGGAAATGATTCTAGGAGAAAACAGAACTCTGTGTGGGGATGATCAGCTTCCTCCCAGAGCACACAGGAACCAAAGAGACTGGAGGAGTCTGGGTCTTGGGTCTTGAAAGATTCTCGCCATGCCCCATTGGAGTCTGGATTCTTGAGGTCACAAGCACTTCCCTGGGTAACATCTGAATCCCCACTACATCTCCCCGTTTTGTCTAATTAAGAAAGTTCTAAACTAAGTATAAGGCTATATACTACAGAGATCATCATAAAGTTGTATCTGGGGAAGGGAAAGACACTAACATAAGCAAGATCACACTACAACTAACAAACAACATATGCAAGGTATATCTTAATGTTTAGAATATTGGTACGAGGCAATGTACAGGGATTACTTTAAGGCTGTTTATCTTGAATAATAAGAATCAAATACCTGAATGTTTCTTGCTGAGATATGAAAGGAAAGTAACCTTAACTATCCAGTCTTCAATACCTCAAGACCTGAGAGGAAAAATATACTACATGAAGGTTGAAAGCACAAGAGAATAACTTCCAGGATTTAGGACAGGACAACGAGTTAGCTACCTGGACAGTCACCCACAGCTTCTCTGTATAGTGGGAGCATCCACCAGAACATTTCTGGCTACTGGCCTAGGATGTCTGACAAATCTCTTCAGAAGCAGGATATTTTTGGGAGAAACTATCTTATCCTGTCCAGGCAAACTTTAACAGTCTCTATCCTTCATCTTGCTAATTCAGATTGGACAGTGTACATGTTGACAGCAATCAGGGCAAGTGCAGTCCTTTGCCCATCAGGCCATTATCCAACAAAGAAAATAATCTCTTTGCAAGTTGTCCATGATGCTCAACACCACTTCAGGGAAGGAACAATGATGCCAGGAGTTGTGTCTCTCATGGCCAAATTCTAGATAACAAAATCTTCTCTAAATGTCATATTCTCTAGGTCTATGAAGTGGTTAACGATACCTGTCTATCTGATATATTCTAGCATATTTCTGGGAAGCCTGAGTATCCTGATTATTACGTGACAAATCTGAGTAGCCATAATCTGCAATTCCAGTCAACCGAAAGAGTGAAGTTGACATTGTAAGAATAAGCAATCTATAAATGAGTGTACAGTTTCAACATAAGGACTTCAAGTATGATGATCTTATGAATATTAACCAGGATACACATTGTATAAAGTGACAACAGTATCCTAACTATATGTCATTGTACAAAATATCTAAACAAAGTTATACAAAGCAACTTGTGTATATATTATAACAAAGGTTATGACTAGCATAAATAAACAGAGGTAGAAATTGCATTATGGAAATGACAATGATATGCTTAATATGTATTAGTGTGCAAAATATTTTAAACAGAAGTAAAAATGTGCAAAATAGGCCAATTATATATTCAATTTTGTATCAATATATGGATTATCTCAATCAAACATATAAAATAATTTTCCATTTGTATCAATATACAAAAATCTATACCATGGCAATTCATTTTTGGCTCATAACCATTCTATCAGGATGATAATTATTCATAACTTCAGAGAATAAAACTTATTGGACATAGTTTTTTCATTAGATTGCTTCATGCTGACTTTGTGGGCGATGGTATTTCTGTGGAATTCTGTAAAACTAAAACAATGGTTAAGTCCTAATGAATTGACTACAAACATCTATAATCATTCTCAGAGTACTGGGTAAGTCCATCTGGAAATTTTGTTAAAAGTATGACATGAAGCTATCTTACAACTGTCCTGAATGGTGTATGTATCAAAAGTGATCATTGAGTGATGTACAGCAGGTTCTTTCTTTCTCTGTCTCTGTCTCTACATCCCTCAGCTTTTTTTGATGCAGTGGGGGCCCCATCTTCCTTCTGGATGCCTTGGAGAGTGCTGGTAGAAGAAAATGTTGTTTATAGTGGAGAGTCTAATAAGTACTAATATCAAGTAAAAATTTTAAGTCTTCAGGAAAGATTGTGTGCAGATAAGATTCTTAGATTAAAAAATAGAAAATACAGAAAGAAGTAGGATTTAATGTAAGAGTACAATAATATTGGTCCCTATATATTCCAGCTATCTTCTGTCTCATATCAGGTGGCTTTTCTGATATGAGACAAAATCTCTCAGGTTTTCTTTACTAATGTGCTTGGGTTTAGAGAGAGAGAAAGCCACTTACTCCAACTCCAAAGCCACTTTTTTCATAATCAAACCAGGACTGCATTTCTTTTTTTTAAGGAGATACAGATGTATAGCAGTGAGAATTGAGAAATTACCCAATAGTGCATATTGGTGCCAATTGTCCTGATAATTTCTCTGTAGTCCTTTCATATATGATCTTCCTCCAGCTTTAAAAGTCTAAGTGTTCAGTATCTTTTTAATGTCATGAGGATGGTTGTACCTATTCTTCTGTAAAGACAAAAATGAACCCCTGCCCCAGCTTTGTTAGGTAAATGTTTCTTACCACATAACCAATTGTCATATCTACAGATGAATCATTACTTCTTCTCCTGGGAGGGTCTTCCTTTTGAATCAGCTCTTTATCAATCTTGTTGGTACCCATATTTTTTCTTTTCCTGTGGAAACAAAAGCAAAATCCTCCATTGAAGCACATATTCCAGCTTCCATTCTGAAGTTAGGATGTCCTTGAAATAAATGAGTTGGTTGAACTCAGAAGTCTTTTCTATTACTCAATGTCTCTTTGTAGCTGAAGTTTGTAGTGGGATTATGCTGGTAATGTAAATATTTGTCCCACCTATGGGATTAATAAAAGCTGATTGGCCAAAGGCAAACAGAAGTGTGGGCAGAGCTACCAAGCTAAGAAAACTCTGAGTAAAGGAAGAACAGAGACAGATGCCAGACACAGATGCCACAGAGCCACCAGAGAGAGCTGCCACAGACACAACAAAGAGACAGCAGCAGACACAGAAGAAAGAAGCTGAAATGCTGCTATGAGAAAAGTTACCGAGCCGCAACTGAACAAAATGGGTTGAGTTGTGATGAAGGAGTTAGCAAATTATATGCCTGGGCTCTAGATCAATCAGCGTAAAAATAATATAAGCCTTTGTATGATTATTTGAACCTACACAGGGCCAAGAGGGAGACTAAACCTTTGGCCCAGGCCCAGAAAGTCTGAGCCAAAACCATATACAACAGAAGTTCCTTTCTCATCAGCATCAAGAAAGTTCAAGGTTGGGGCTGGAGAGATGGCTCAGAGGTTAAGAGCACTGACTGTTCTTCCACAGGTCCTGAGTTCAATTCCCAGCAACCACATGGTGGCTCACAACCATCTAAAATGACATCTGGTACTGTCTTCTGTATACTGTATACATAATAAATAAATCTTAAAAAAAAAAAAAGAAAGTTCAAAGTCAGCAAAGCACTATGTAATCTCTCCCTGGGTTTTTTCATTCTACCTTTCTATTTATAAAGCATCTCTTTCAAGGTACAAAGGGTTTCCACAACTGCTTGTCCTGTGGGATTATGTGGTATCCCTGTAATGTGCTTTATCTCATAATATTCAACAATCTACCTCATTTTATGGAAAGAATATGCTGGAGCATTGTCAGTCTTAATTTGAGCAGGAATTCCCATTGTGGCCATAACTTTCAGGAGATGAGTGAGTACAGTGTAAGCATTTTCAGAACTCAAGGCAGTTGCCCATTGAATTCCTGAATGCCGATGGTATGATGCACATATTTCATCTTTTTGAATTCTGGAAAGTGAAACACAATCATCTGCCAAATCTCATTTCTCTATGTACTCTTGGGATTACTCCCAGTGGATAAAGATGGTTGATTGTAGAGGGAGCACATAGCACACTTTTGCAGAATTTTCTTGGCCTGATGCCAAGTGATGGAAGAGCTCTTTTTTAGTCCCTTGCTATTGACATGATGTTTCTTATGAATTTATGAGGCTTCTATCAATTTCCTATTAATAACTGGTCAATCTCATCATTACCCTATGCCAAAGAGTCAGGAAGGCGTGTATGAGCCCTGATATGCATTGTACATAGGAGGAATTCTATTTCTGATGATATCCTGCAACTGTATAAACAATAAGGCTAATTCTGTATCATCAGGAATAAAGTCAGCAGTCTCAATGTATAATACAACTCCTTCTGCATATTGAAAGCCAGATACTAAGTTAAGAGATTCTGCAAAATCCAATAACACCATGATAATAGCAAATAGTTCTGACTTCTGAACAAAATTATATGGGCTTGGTACCAACTTACTTAAGTTTTCTGATTTATAACTGGCTTTTCCTGATTTGTTTGCACCAGTATAAAAATAGGAACTTCAGAAATAGGTTCTTCCCATACCACATGAGTAAAAATCCAGTTAGTTTTCTTTATAAATTGAATTATTTTGCATTGGGGATATTTGTTATTAATCTCTCCCAGGAAGCTGCTGCAGGCCTTTTGCTGAGGTTCACTGTCTGCCCATAATCACTCAATTTCCTCATTAGTCAAAGGTACAACAAATTCTGCTGGGTCCTTTCCAGTCAACAAATGAAGTGTAAATTTTCCTTTAAAAATCAAATCATAGATGAAAACTTTCCCAACCTAAAAAAGGAAATACCTATAAAGATACAAGAAGCTTTCAAAACACAAAATAGATTAGACCAAAAAAAAAGGTCTGCTCTTCACATAACAATCAAGCCACAAAACATACAGAACAAAGAAAAAATATTAAGAGCTGCAAAAGAAAAGGACCAACTTATCTATAAAGGCAGACCCATCAGAATAACACCAGATCATTCAATAGAAACAATGAAAGCAAAAACATCTTGGTCAGAAGTTACACAGATACTAAAACAGTATGGCTGCCAACCTAGACTATTTTTACTATACCCAACAAAACTAGCAATTACCATAGATGGAATAAACAAGATATTTCATGACAAAGACAGATTGAAATAATACCTATCCACAAATCTGAAACCACAAACAATCAATAATCTCATAGAAGAAAAGCCCAAAGAAAGGAAATACACACAAGATACCACCAAAAATAACAGGGAATAACAATCAGTGGTCATTAATATACCTTAATATCAATGGACTCAATTCACTTATAAAAAGACACATCCTAACATGATAGATACAAAAACAAAAGCCAACCTGCTGCATACAAGAAACACACCTCAACTTCAAAGACAGACACAGGCACAGAGTAAAGGATTAGGAAAAGATTTTCTAATCCAGTGGCCCCAAGAAACAAGCTGCTGTTGCCACCTAATATCTAACAAAGTAGACTTAAAACTAAAATCAATCAAAAAAGACCAGGAGAGACATTACTTATTCATCTCAGGAAAAATCAATCAAGATGAGATCTCAATCCTGAATATTTATGGCCGTAATATAAGGGCACCCTCATATGTAAAAGAAATACTACTAAAGCTTAAACTCAAATTAAATGTCACAATCTAATAGTGGGAGATTTCAGTACCCCACTTTCACCCTTGGATAGGTCAACCAGACAAAGACTCAAGAGAGAAATAAAGCACTTAACAGATGTTATAATGCAAATGGACTTAATAGATATTTATAGAAGTTTACATCCAAACACAAAAGAATATGCATATTTCTCAGCACCCCATGGTACTTTTTCTAAAATTGATCACATACTTGGTCATAAAGCAAATATCAATAGATACAAAAAATAAGAATAATCCCTTGTATCATATCAGATCATCATGCCCTAAAGTTAGAATTCAACAACAACAAAAATCACAGATAGCCTACAAACTCATGGAAACTGAACATCTCTACATTGAACCATGCCTGGGTAACGAAGAAATTAAAGACTTTCTAGAATTTAATGAAAATAAATCCATAACATACCCAAATTTATGGGACACAATGAAACCAATGTTAAGAGGAATATTCAGAGCCCAAGATGCCTATATGAAAAACCAAGAGAAATCTCACACAAGAGATGTAATAATTCAGCTGAAGGCTTTAGAACAATTAGAAGCAAACTTACCTAGAAGAAGTAGATGGCAGGAAATAATCAAACTTAGGGCTGAAATCACTGCAATAGAAACAAAGAGAGCAATACAAAGAATCAATGAATCAAAGAGTTGGTTCTTTGAGAAAGTCACAAAATAGACAAACCCTTATCCAAACCAACCAAAAAGCAGAGAGAGAATATCCAAATTAACAGAATCAGAAATGAAAACAGAGACATCATGACAGACACCCAGGAAATCTAGAGAATGGGTCATATTTTGAAAATCTATATTCTATTAAATGGAAAACCTAAAAAAATGGACACCTTCCTAAACAAGCATCAATTACCAAAATTAAATCAAGAACAGATTAAAGACCTAAACACACCTATAACACCAAAGGACATTGAAGCTGTTATTAAAAGTCTCCCAAATAAAAAAAGTTCAGGACCAGATAGTTTCACTGCAGAATTCTACCAGACATTCAAAGAAGAACTAATAACAATACTCAGCAAACTGTTCTATCCAGTAGAAACTGCTGAAACACTGTCAAACTCCTTTTATTAGGCCACAATTATCCTGATACCTAAGCCACTCAAAGATGCAACTAAGAAAGAGAACTGCAGACTAATCTCCCTCATAAATACTGATGCAAAAATACTCAGCAAAATTCTGGCAAACCAATTACAAGAATATATATATAAAAAACATCATCCACCATGATCAAGCAGGTCTCATCCCAGAAATGCAAAGATGCTTCAACATACAACATACAACTGTGAATGTTATCTGTTGTAATAAGTTTTTCTCGGCCCATGTTGGGTCCGGGAGGTTTGTGCCTGGAGTTTGTGACCTGGCGCACGTGGTGGCTGCGGTTTGGAACCTGGTTTGCACGCCCGTGGCTTTTGTCTCCCAAAGAAATGAAATCACACACTTATATCTTTTACACTGTTTGGCCCATATCTTAAGCACATTACTAGTTAGCTCTTTTATCTTAATTTAACTCATTTTTATTGATTTGACCGCCACGTGGCTCCCAGCCCGTGGCTGGCCGGTACCTCTACATGTTTGTTTTTTTGGGGGGTCTGATGGAGAGTGACTTAACTTTATCTTTTTGTTATTTGTCTGTTTTTGACTTTTTATCTATTTTTATTGTGCTGTGTATGGGCTGAACAGTTTTTTAATTATATCATATAGAAACTAGACTCTTGGTTTATCTGTCATCTTTATGTGGCCTTTATTTTTATTTCTATTTCTCCTTTTTCAAGGGCTTTCTTTATCCTTTTTTTCTCTCTCTCTGAAGCTTATATGTATTTTATATATACTGTACCTCATTTAGAGGTTTTGTGAGTTTAAATCTGTCTTATTGAGAATTTTTAATCATTTTTTGACTCAAAGAGTTTTTAAAAGGTCGGTGTCACTTTAATTGTTGACTCTGCCCCTCTTGGCAGCTTTTTAATATGGCAGAGGAGCTCACTGTCGTTTTGTCGCTGCCAGCAAAGAGAGCAAATTTAGGAAATGCTGCTACGAGAAAAACCTTTTTAAACTGTTTTTGTTTGTTTGTTTGTTTAGTATAATCAAAAACTTTAAATCAATCACACTTATGTCAAGTCTTTTGTGAAATGAATGAATTTAAGCTGTGTGCCGCGGATGTGCCATTTTTAATTTTTTGTCTGAACAACACGCTGTCTCTGTACCATAAATCAATTTAAATATGCAATCTAAAAAACCGTTTTAAACTTTTTTAGGCTTTATGTGGGTGTTTGTGCCCCACGTTGGGCGCCATCTGTTGTAATAAGTTTTTTTTTTCCCGGCCCATGTTGGGTTCTGGAGGTTTGTACCTGGAGTTTGTGACCTGGCACACGTGGTGGCTACAGTTTGGAACCTGGTTCGGGCGCCCGCAGGTTTTGTCCCCCAAAGAAATGAAATCACACGCTTATATCTTTTACACTGTTTGGCCCATATCTTAAGCACATTACTAGCTAGCTCTTTCATCTTAATTCAACCCATTTCTATTGATTTGACCACCATGTGGCTCCCAGCCCATGGCTGGCCAGTACCTCTACATGTCTGTTCCTCTTGGGGGTCCAATGGAGAGTGACTTAACTCCACCCTCCTTCTACCTGCCTGCCTCTGATTCTCTACCCACTTTTACCGTGCTGTGCATGGGTCAAACAGTTCTTTAATTACATCATACAGAAAACATTCTACCACAGTTATCCATCAAATAAACAAACTGAAGGGGGAAAAAAACATGTGATCTTCTCCTTAGATGCTGAAAAAGCCTTTTATAAATTCCAACACTCTTTTATGATAAAAGTCCTGGAGAAAACAGGAATACAGGGACAATACCTAAATATAATAAAGGTGATATACAGGGAGCCAATGGCAAACATCAAACTAAATGAAAAGAAACTCAAAGCAATCCCACTAAACTCAAGATTAGACAAGGCTGTCTCCTCTCTCCTTATCTATTCAATATTGTTCTCAAAGTTTTAGCCAAGCCAATAAGAGAATTAAAGGAAATTAAATTGAAAAAGAAAAAGTGAAACTCTCCCTATTAGCAAATGATATGATTGTATGCATGACCCACAAAATTCTACAAGGGAACTTCTACAGCTGATAAACACCTTCAGCAATGTAGCAGAATACAAGATTAATTCAAAAAAACATTAGCAATCCTATACACTAAAGATTAATTAGCTGAAAAAGAAATAAGGGAAACATCACTCTCATAATAGCTACAAAAAGCATTAAATACCTTGTGGTAACTATAACCAAAGAAGTAACAGATCTGTTTGACAAAAACTTTAAATCATTGAAGAAAGAAATTGAAGGGGATATCAGAAAATGGAAAGATCTCCCACACTCCTGGATAGGTAGGATTAACATAGTAAAAATGGCAATTCTACCAAAAGCAATCTACAGATTCAATGCACTGCCCATCAAAATCCCAACACAATTTTTTACAGACCTTGAAAGAACAATACTCAGTTTTATCTGGAATAACAGGAAAGCCAGGATTGCCAAATCAATTTTACTCAACAAAAGAACCTCAGGAGTCATCACCATACCCAACTTCAAGCTATACTATACTATACTACAGTAATAAAAGCAGCCTGGTACTGGTATAAAAACAGACTTGTGGATCAATGGAATCAAACTGAAGAACCCCAACATTAAACCACACACCTATGAACACCTGATTTTTGAAAAAGAGACAAAAAATATTCATTGGAAAAAAGATAGTATCTTCAACAAATGGTGTTGGCATAACTGGATGGCAGTGTGTAGAAAAATACAAATAAATCCAAGCCTATCACCATGCAAAAAACTCAAATCCAAGTGGATCAAAGACCTCAAAATAAAACACGCTACACTGAACTTGATAGAAAAAAAAGTGGGAAATACCCTCCAACACATTGGCATAGGTGACCACTTCCTAAATATAACAACAGTAGCACAGACACTAAGAACATCAATCAATAAGTGGGACCTCCTGAAACTGAAAAGTTTCTGTAAGGCCAAGGACACAGTCATTAAGACAAAAACTACAACCTATAGAATGGGAAAAGATCTTCATCAAACCTACAAATGGCAGAGCATTGATCTCTAGAATATATAGAGAACTCAAAAAACTAGAGCCCAAAGCCCTAAATAACCAATTAAAAAATGGGGTTCAGAACCAAAAAAGGGAATTCTCAGCAGAAGAATTACAAATGGCTGAAAGGCACTTGAAAAAGTGTTCAACATCTTTTGCCATCAGAGAAAGGCAAATCAAAACAACTTTGAGATACCACCTTACACCTGTCAGGATGGCTAAGATTAAAAACACAGATGATAGCCTATGCTGGAGAGGATGCAGAGCAAGGGAAACACTACTCCATTGATGGTGGAAGTGTAAGCTTGTACAGCCACTCTGGAATGCAGTATGGTGGTTCCTCAGAAAACTGGGAATCAATCTCCCCAAGGATCCAGCAATACCACTATTGGGCATATACCCCAAAGGTGCACATTCACACACCAAAAACATTAGCTCAACTATGTTCATAGCAGCATTATTTGTAATAGCAAGAACCTGGAAACAACTTAGATGCCCCTCAACTGAAGAATGGATCAACAAACAGTAGTACATCTACACAATGGAGACTACTCAGCAGTAAGGAAAAATGATATCCTAAAATTCACAGGCAAATGGATGGATTTGGAGACTATCCTCCTGAGCGAGGTATCACAAACCCAGAAGGAAAAGCAGGGGATGTACTTACTCATTATTGGACCTTAAGCAAAAGCATTCTTATATCATTAAAGGAGGGGAAAACCTTAGCATGAAAGTCTTGGATCTTCAGCTTTCCTTACAATGATACTATTTGGAACCAGTATCCATCTGCATATGGTCTCCTAAAATTCCACTGGATTTGCTACTGTGGCATCCACTTCTAAGAATTAAATACAACGAATATCGACAAAAAAATAAAGTGACAGGAACTTCAAAAAGGCACAGAATTCCGGCCCAAACTCCCAGTCCAGTCTAAGAGAATGAGAGGGATTATATAAGCAAAGGGTTCTAGATCATGATGGAGAAACCCATAGAGACAGTTGAGCTACTGGGAGCTCATCTGCTCTACACTAACAGTTGAAAACCTACATGGGACTGAACTAGGCACTCTGAATGTGAAAGATAGTGTGTGGCTTGGGTAGACTGTGGGCCTCTGGCAGTGGGACCAGGACTCATCTTTAATGCATGAACTGGCTTTTTGGAGCCCATTCCCTATAGAGGGATACCTTGCTCAGCCTTCATATGGTGGATGGGTTTATTCCTGCCTCAACTTGATATGCAGATTATATTGACTCCCTGTGGGAGTCCTTACCCTCTCTGATAAGTAGGTGAGGGGTGGGGTGGGGAGAAGCTGGGGGCTAGTAGGAGGAGGGTAGGGAAGGGGAGCTGAGGTTGTATGTAAAATTAAAATAAACTTTTTAAATAAAAAAATAAAACTTAAAAAAAGAAAATAGAGAGATGCAAACATTGCATGCACCCCTCCTTCACATTCAGTGGTGCTAAATTATGGATTGTAGAATTCACTATCTGTAAACACTACTGAATAGCAACCCATGTACTCTGCTGATAAGAGTTTGGCTGAGGATCACAGCTTCTTGGGCCTGTAAGTTCATCAGTATTAAAATAAAGAATCTAAACAAAATGGAAAAAAATCAAATCAGAAATCTTTTTTATATATGCTTTCAATTTTTAACTCGGCTATATGGTAGAAATATCCATTCAAGTATAATAGTTTCTCTTTGCATGATGACTCCTGTAGGGGAATGCTCAGAAGTTAAAATATCCAAGATGCAATTGAGGTCTGGATCTATATGGTTCACATGTGCTTCTTGTAATTTCTTTTCCACCGATGCTAATTCTCTCACAGTTTCAACAGAGAATTCCCTGAGACTATTTAAATCCTTATTTCCATCTAAGGTTTTGAAAAAATTAACTAGTTCATAGCTTTTTATACCAATAACCAGTCATTTGTGAGTGATATCCCCTAGTAGTTTTGAAAATCATTAAGAGTCCTCAGTCTGTTTCTCTTAAGTTGCACCTTCTGAGATCTAATTGTTTTAAGGCCTATTTTATAACCCAAATAATTGACAGAATTCTCTTTTTGTATCTTTTTAGGGGCAATTTGAAGTCCTCAATCCGACAATATCTTCTTCATTTCTTCAAACATTCTTCCCAAGGTGTCTATGTCCGGGTCTGCTAATAAAATATTATCCATATAATGGTAAATGATAGATTGTGGGAATTGTTAGTGTACCACTTCTAGTGGCTGTTATACAAAATAGACATAGGGTGGAACTATTCAACATCCCTTGCAGAAGGACCCACCAATGGTACCTCCTTACTGGGCATGTATTGTTAAATGTGAACATTGTGAATGCAAATTTTCTCTGTATTGTTCTTGTAAAGGTATGGTTAAAAGAAACAGTCCTTCAGATCAATAACTATAATAGGCCATCCTCTAGGTAGCAAAGAGGGCAAGGGTATACCAGACTGTAGGGTGCCCCGGGGCTGAATCACCTTATTAATTGCTCTTAAACCTGTCACTATTCTCCATTTCCCACATTTCTTCTTGACCACAAATACAGGAAAATTCCATGGGCTGGTTGATTCTTCAATATGCTAAGCTTGTAACTGCTCCTGTACCAGCTGTTCTAGAGCCAGCAGTTTCTCCTTTGTCAAAGGCCATTGCTGAACCCAAATAGGCTTTTCTGTAAACCATTTCAAAGGTAATGCTGTGAGTGTCTTTGCGGGGTCAGTAGCTTTTAAACTGTGTTGTTGTGCAGCCTGAATGACTGGTGATAGTTTTGCATAGCCTCTTGAAATACTGTCTTCAGGGACATAATTGGGTCTCTGCTTGATATTTGAGCCTGGAGGGATCTTTTTCTGGGTGTTCCATTCTGTAGAATTCATGACCCCATACATTCACTGCTATGTTAGCTATGTAGACTTCAATCTTCCTCTCTGTCCTTCTGGTCCTATGCATTCAAGCCATCTCACACTCTGTTTCACTTGAGATAGTATTCCAATACCTAGAAATTGAACACCTACCTCCTTTAGAGGCCACCTGGGGTGCCATGATTGTGGAGTTATGATCAAAATGTCAGCTCCCATATCAACTAAGCCTTACATATAAATATTATCTATCCTTATTTTCAACTTTGGTCTTTGTTCATTTATGGAAGTCTTCCAAAATAAATGTTTTATCAGATTACTTAATACCATAAAATTCTCCTGTAAAGGCAATCTATTGTCTATGGCTACATGGTCTTCTGTTTCTTAGGCTTTGGATTTGCTACTCATCCTGAGGAGGCTGTTCTTCCACAGAGACTGTATATGACTGGACCTTCTTTGGCTTTGAGGTCTACTTTTTGAGAGCTTCCTGGGATAAGCCCCATGTTATGTTTCCTGGTGGTAAAAGGTTGCCTTCTTTGTCTCTTGTGGATCTACATTCATTTGTCCAATGTCAGCCTTTGCCACATCTCCTGCACAACCCAGGAGGTAGTGGCCTTCTGTTTGAGTTATTCCTGGGATTGGGAGTATTCTCATAGATACCTTGCCTACAATTCCTCTTTGTATGTCCTGGCTTACCACAATTAAAACAAATGATTCCCTACTTTAATCCTAACATTAGCAATGGCTTGCCCTACCCAATTCTCCACATCGGTATGTAGAGATTCAGCATTAGTTGCAAATTGAATCTATTCTTCTATGGGTGCACCTCTGATCTTTAATGGCATAAGCAATTTCTTATATGTCATATTAGCATAGCTGAAAGCTAAAGAGAGTATTAATTGCATCCAAACTCCTGGATCTGACACCGCTCTATGTACAGCCTGAGTCAACCTCTGTAGAAAGTCTGTATAAGGCTTTTTCAGACCTTGTTTGACCTGGGTTTATGACTCAGTTTTCTGTCCTGGGTCTAAAACCTTTTTCCAAGCATTTAAGGCAGCAGTATGGCACAGCAACAGGGCATGGTCATCATAAGTAGTCTGAATTGCCACATCAGCAAACTGGCCCTCCCCAAGGATTTGTTCCCTGGAAATATTAACATTCTCAGTTTGATCTCAAGATTCCAGGGCTCTAGCCTCTTCTCTAAACCAATTCCTCCACTGTAAATTTTGACTAGTGTCCAACATTGCAGTGGCTAAATGCATCCAATCATTAGGAATTACCCAATTCTGTGTCGACCATGAATTTAGGAATTGCTTTACAAAAGAGGAGTGTACTCCATACGTCACTATGGCTTCCTTTAATGTTTTTAGATCTTGCATATGAATAGGCTCATAATTATATTCCACATTGTCTGAAGCCTTTCCACATATTTTCCTTGTCTCTACTGTGACCAGGAACAGTTGTCAGTGAAGTAGGGGGCAATCCGCTCATATTAACCACGTTACGTAGAGCATCTTTCCTACCATAATATCTTTTAAGAGGAAGCTCTGGATTGTTCCAGGCAGATGTTGCCTCAGAATCTCTGTCATCACTATACGATCCTCATGGTCTTGAAACCTAGACGCCATAGTCTTTTCCAGTGTCTGACTGTGCTGGATAAATGACCATTCTAATGATTTTATAGGCTCAAAAACTCTCTCATTCTCTACATGTGCATGTTTTCCTAGTTTCTCATTCTCTTTGTGGACATGCTTTGCTAGTTTCCTAATTTCATCATCAATATAAAGCCTGTACTCCTCTCTAGCCAATCTAGACCTCTCCTCTATGGAGGAAGCGAACTTCTTAATGGCCTCATCGATGTAAAATCTACCATCCTCTTGTGTTTTCTTAGACTACTCATCCATTTCACACATCTTAGTAAGTATTCACTCATCCCTATACTTCAATCCTTTAAAATGGTTAGGTATGAAATATATTATCATACAAAAAAGCAAAAGGACTACAGGGTTGAGAGAGCCTCCAAATATGCAATCAGAGATAATCTTCCATCATTGTTGAGAAAAAGTAAGTAAAGTTCTGGACACCTGAAACATCAGACTTTTTTGTGGAAAAAAGCAAATACCTTACTCAGATGTAATGATGACTTTTGGCAAGCATTGCCCCGAAGGAAGCAGTGTTATTATGGTAATTAACTTGTTGTGAGATATGTATTAAGTAGTATTTATTATTTAAAAATTACTTATAGAGAAAGGTTTTGTTTAAGGGGAGGAAAGTGTGTGGAAGCAGCGCTCAGGAGGGTTTTTTAACCGCCCAGTCCAACACTGGTCTAGGAACTGCCCGAGAGCTTTTTTTTTTTTTTTTTTTTTTTTTTTTTTTTTTTTTGCCTTTTTTTATCTGGGGGCTTTATTTTTGACGCTCTTTTTAGTTGACCACACCCTGCTCAGCTCCAGCATTTTGACATATAGCTTTTGATTTTTTGCTACATCTCTCTCTTTTGTCTAAATAAGAAGGTTTTAAACTAAGTATAATTAGTTTAATTATAAGTATAATAATTTAATAATTTTTAATTATTAAAAATTAATTATAATAATTTAATTATAATTAAGTATAAAATTATATATTATAGGGACCATTATAAGGCGGTGTCTGGGGAAGAGAAAGGTATTAACATAAGTGAGGTCAAACTATCGCTAACAAACAACAAATATAAGGTGTAATTTAATGTCTAAAATATTGATATGAGGAAACGTATAGGGATTTCTTTAAGGCTGTTTATCTTGAATAATAAAGTTTTAACACTTGAGTGTCTTTGTTGAAATGTGAAGTAATAATAACTTTAACTATTTAGTCTTTAACACTATCAAGACCTGAGAAGGAAAATATATATTTGAAGTTGGAAGCATGACAAAGTAACTTTTAAAATTTAGGAGAAGGCAATGACAGTTAACTATATGGACAGTCAACTTGTGAGATATATATTAAGTAATATTTATTATTTAAAAAATACTTATAGAGAAAGGTTTTGTTTAAGGGGAGGAAAGGGTGTGGAAGCAGCATGCAGGAGGGTTTTTTAATCACCCGGTCTGCCACGGGTCTAGGAACTGCCCGAGAGCTCGGCTTTTTCTTTTGCCTTTTTTTATCTGGGGGCTTTATTTCTGACGCTCTTTCCAGTTGACCACACCCCGCTCGGCTCCAGCACTCCAACGCATAGCTTCTGATTTCCCACTACACAGTGTAGCACATGACGGTTGTGGTTGCCACTGACCCAGGCTGAGATGAAGATCTCATGATCCTCCTGCCTCTGCTCCTTCAGCAAATCCTACCAGCCCAGCGTGCACCATCACAACCAGCGTCGGGCAGCAGCCAGTGTATGGGAGCCCAGTATCTCGAATTCCTGCTCACCCACTGGCAGTCACGCTCTCACCAGGCAGGTGGCGGTGTTCCGGCCCAGGGGCTCACTCACTCCGGAGTGGGGCAAAGGGGAAGTATAGCAGATCCAAATGGGTCACACATGCAATTTGGTGTCCTAACTTGCCAAAAAGTGTGACCAGGAGACTCATGCAGCTAGCAGGGTATTCTAGGCTGGCCACCTAGCCTGTAAAGTCCAGAGGCAACCAGCTCAGACTCTGTGCAGTCTACCACGTGGCACCAGATATTGCAAAATGATACTCAGTTGCTCTATATATAATCTGGTAATATTTATTATTCCAAAAACACTTATGGTACAAAGGAAATTCTGAGGGGGAGAAAAGGAGAAAGAGGCATGCAAGGGAATACGATGGAGCTTCTTCCTGGAACATGCTGGGCAAAAAGAGAGTAGTCATTTCCATGTCCTGGGGTCTCCCCAGCTGGCCACATGTAAATCAGATTCAGTTCCTTGACATTACAAGTGTTTACCTGGGTAAATTCTGATTTCTCACTACAATGCCCCAAATTAATATGCTAAGTATCCAAAGTGATCACATGCATTATGTATATAATAAGTATTCAGGGTGGCCATGTCCCTCAAAATTATGCTAAGTCCCAAAGTTGACTAGGTCCCTCATACATGCTATATACCCTGAAGCCATGCTTATCATAAATAAGCTAAGAATTCAGGGTGGCCATGAACCTCATTAATATGTTAAGTACCAGGATGGCTATGCCCCTCATGAATTTTCTATTTACCCTAGATGGCCAGGCCCATTAGTAATATGCTAAGGACACAGAGAGGCTAGACCCACCATGAATATGCTAAGTACCTAAGGTGGCAATGTTCCTCATGCATATGTTGAGTACTCAGGAGGCCAAGCTCCTTACTAATATGCTAAGTACCTAGAATGGCCATGCCATTCATGAATATGCTAAGTACCCAGGATGGCCAGGCCCCTCATGAATATGCTAATTTCCCAGTGTGGCCCTTCCCTCATGAATATGCAAAGCTTTCTGGGGGCCACACTTGTTATGAATATACTAAATACTCATGGTGGCCATGCCTCAAATAAATATGTTAAGTACCAGGGTGGATACACTCCTCATGAATAAGCTCAGTGCCCCAGGGGTCATGTAAGAATTTAGAAAACCATGCTCCTCACAAAAATGCTAAGTACATAGGGTAGCCACAACCCAAAGAAATATACTAAGTACCCAAGATGGTCATTCCCCTCATGAATATGTTAAATTTGCCTGGTGTCCACTCCCTCATGAATACACTAAGTAACCAGGGTGGGCAATGCCTCCAAGAATATGTTAAGTATTTAGGTTGGCCATGCCCCTCATAAATAGGCTTAGTCCCAGGGTGAAGGTAAGTACCCCTTCATGAATTTTATGAGTACACATAGTTTCCATAACCACATGAATATGCTAAGTATGGACCCCCACTCATTCCTGAGTATCCTAAGTACCCAAGGTGGCCATGCACTTCACAAATAGGCATACAACCCAGTGTGGCCATTCTCCTCATGAATATGCTAAGTATACAGGTTGACTACCTGTATGTCTTGTTCTTGGTCTAAGTACATCTTTGATCCTTGGTCTTTGGTCTTGGTCTCAGGTTTTATCTCTTAGGTCTTATCTCTTAGGTCTTAGGTCTAAGACTAGGTCTATGTTATCTAGTCTTTTCAAAAAATTTAAAGAGAACATATTCTTTATGGTTTGGGCAAAAATATGTGACATTTGGGGCAGTGCCTGGGGAATTTCTTAGAGCTCTCTTGGCAAATGAAATTAATTTCATGCTGTGGATCTACAAATTTTTATGTTATCTTGTTATCTGTTGCTATGCAGATTTTGATAATTCAAGAGATCTAACAGCATCAGATACTGTCCAATCAAAAGGTTTGAAGCTTCTGTTGCTATGTAGATTCTGAACACCAGATCTGACAATGTCTGTTGCTAGGCAGATTGCAAAAGTTCAGTAACTCTTGGCAGTGCCTGTTGCTAGGCAGATTCTGATATATCAAAAAGTCTAACAGCATCTGTTGTTTGTCAGATTCTGAACAATCAGGAGGTCTGGGAGCATATGTTTTTAATCATATTCTGACCAATCAGTAGTTTGAAAGGATCTGTTGCTACATAGGTTCTGACGAACCAGACCTGACAATGGCTGTTGCTAGGCACATTCTGATATAGCAGGAGATCTGACAACACCTGTTACTAGGCAGATTCTGACCAATCAGCATTGTATGCTCTGCTCTTACAGTAAAGACAATTTTGCCTCTGAGCCAACTGGCTCACTGGAAAGTCCCTGTTGCTTTCATGAAAGTTCATAAAAGGCTCATTTTAACTAACACTGACTGCTGACTATCTCAGAGCTGTGAAATTACGGTAGAGAATTCCATTCTTTCCTTTTTCTAACCTATTAAATTTAAAATTATGTAAATTGATGATTAAAACAGAAACACCATTATCAAATTGTCAATCACCAAGAAAGGTAAAAAAAATTCTATTTTCAGTTCTAAAATCATTATTTAAAATTATAGATAAAATACTGGATGAAGCTGGAGACATGATTAAGTGGTTAAGAATATTGACTGCTCTTCCAGATGACTAAGGTTTAATTTTAAGAATCCACATGATAGCTCACAACTGGCTGCTCCAGTTCTAATGGAACTGACACTTTTATACAAACATGCATGCAGACAAAACACCAATGCACATAAAATAAGAATAGGTACATTTAAAGTACTGAATGAAATTTAAAATTACTTTTTAGATGGAGGTATCCTATTATAGTGTTATTTTGACTTGATGGATTTTTCAGAGGTGTGTGTGTGTATGCTTCATTTGCTAAGCCTGAAGATATATAATTGGAATGCTAAAGCTTTAAAGGTATGTGTTAATAATAAAGTTACATTCTACAAAACAATATACAATAAAAGTTTCTGAAATTTTTATAAGTGAATGATTAATGAAATAAATTTCACATATTATTTTACATTAGACACATTCAATATACATTCTCTCCCTCCCTCTCTCTCTCTCTCTCTCTCTCTCTCTCTCTCTCTCTCTCTCACACACACACACACACACACACACACACACAGAATCTGTTATTCAAAGGGTATTTACTAAGATTTTTATGTTTAAAATATTTACTGTTTCAGGGATTTGGGGATATGCATACATTTGTATTTTGTTACTATTACTCTTTAGAGACTTGCCACCCAGCTCCAAAACAAATACTCAGAGAATTATACTTAATAATAAATGTCCAGCATTAGTTTGCCTTTTAATTATCCCATTTCTTCTCACCTAAATTTTTCTTTTGGAAATTTTTACCATACCTTATGTATATATCTTTCTTTCCATTTTTCTCTGTAGCTATGTGGGTGGCTGGGTGACTGGGTGACCAAGTGGTTGGGTGGGTGGCTGGGTCCTGGCATCATTCTCTCTTTCTCAATTTTGCTCTTCTTTTTTTAAATATCTCCCCTTCTTTATTTTCTTTACCTAATAGCCTCACCTATTTCTCTCTTCTGCCTAGCTATTGGTCATTCAGTACTTTCTTATACCAATCATGTGTTTTAGGCAGGCAAACTAACACAGATTGATAGAGTTAAACAAATTCAATATAAAAAATGCAAAACATTCTTGTATTGTTAGACAAATATTCCACAGCATAATCATAGGTAACATAACTTAAGCTAATATTCTAGAACATAAATTAGTTCATAACTTACTTTTGAAAAGACAGAGTTTATGGGAAACTTACAGTGACTGAGCTATGTTTATTTTAAGATACATATGGTATTGTGTTACTTGTAAATCGCAGCATCAGACATAACTGGCTATAACTAAATACTATGATTTACAGAACATAATTGAACTTCAAAAATGAATAATTTTAATGGTATTATACATTTTGCTGTTAAATTATGTGTCTTATAAATTGTTGATCTGTTCTAAGTGGAATTTTAATGACATGCAGCAATGGGGAGTAAATACTGCAGAAGTGCTGTGTTGAGTCTACAGGATCACAGGTCAAAGTGTATGAAGTCAAACTGTAAGTAGCTCAGGCTTGTCTTTGTAGTTATTTCATTAGAATAAATTAAACTATCAGATATGCTCTTTCTAATAAGTTCAGTATTTGGCAGAAAAACTAACATTGTGTCTTGTAATAAAATGTAGACATTCACAAGTAAAATATTTCTGAATGACTTCTATATCAAGGATTAGCTTGGGGAGTACAAATGTATTTAGTTAACAAAGAGTCCTTCATCTACTGACTATTGTTTTCTAATCATAAAATGAAATTTATATTATTTTAAATATATCATTTTGTAGACAAATTAAAAATATATTTACTAAGATAGCATGCTTGATTACTGTCTAATTTATTCTTTGATTCTTTATTTTTCTGCGTTTCTGACAAAATTAAAATTGCAACATTGTTTAAATTAAATTGCTTAAAACACAGCAAGGTGAACATGAGACATTTTATATTGGGTGTATTGAATTAACTTTCTCACATTTTTTCTGAGACAGATTATATTCATGTAAATTTCTCAAGGTTCTACTTAGTATATTATTGTGTATTTAATAAAAAATAATTTAAGAGTATTTTAAAGGCCAACTAATTTTAAAAAATGAAAAATTCTGCACACAAACCCTAACCCTAAGTCTAACCCTAACCCTGAATCTAATTCTGAGTCTAGCCCTGAGTCTAACACTGCATCACAAAGGACTCAGATAGTCCTAAACCAGTGGGAACAAGTAGGATTTATACAAGAGCAGATCAAGAAAGCCATAAAAAGTTAGTGAGGGAAAGTCTTGCTTTTTAAATAACTGCCACCAAATAAATAAATAAAAAGTGAAAATATCACACTCAAGCAAAATGGGAAAAACACCAGAATCAAGGAGACCACCCTGGCTCATGGAAATTCAGGAACTTTAAGAATGAAAAAAATACTGGAATGATAAGAAAGAAGCATCAAGAGACAAAGGCCAAAATATGAAACTGTTATCCAAAAGCTTACAGTTCAGCCTAGTCTTATAGTAATCTTTTATGCAGTTTTGTTGATATCCCTGGGGTAATTGCTGTACACTAAAGGAAGATGGAGGAACAGATATGATGAAGAATAGAGCAGTGAAAAAGACTGGGGGGACTGGAGAAATGGGAAAGTGAAATTGGGATGTATTGTATGAGTGAAGAATACATTTTCAAAAAGAAAAGAAGGAATGCGCACACATTGATGTTAACAAAGACTTCACAACGCCTTCAAAATTAACTCAAAATGACCCTTAAATGGTTATGCTTTAGTCCTTCCAACTACTGATATTTCTTCCAAACAGAGAGGCCCCAAGCACTACAGTTCTCTTGGCAAAGAAAAGTAATCACATTCTGTAGATCTACAAACTCCTATGTTATTTTGTGATTTTATACAAACACAGCCCCACTGATGCCCAGTCACCAACCAGTATAGAAAATAATTTAATGTCTATTATCTGGCACATGGATTACTTACTACACACAATGTGGGATTTGTCTTATCTAGCTGCCCCAAAACATGCAGAACTAAAATACCTGCAGCTCAGAAACTTAATTTCATACACACATATACACACGCGCACACACCAGAACTGAACATCACTGAATCAGGTAAAAACTGCTATCAGAAATCTTGAAAATTTTAATCACATATTGTTGAAGAATAAACCCCAATATTTCTTTTTACCAGGTTCTAAAATGTGTAACATTTATAAGACAAATATAAAACTGGAGTACTGTTGGAGACGGACCCAGGACTATTTAGAATTTCCTGCTCCTTGGATGAAGCATCCTTGGTAAATTACTAGCTTTGGAAAAACAGGCTTCTTGGAGTCCTTCAAAATTAGACGTCCTTAGTTAGTTACAGAAGTGAGCTTCCTGGAGTCTCCCATGATAAGGTGTTCTTTGCTAAACTGCAGGCCTTGCAAAAAATGGGATGTCCTTGGCCCATCATACAATGTACGTTAGATAGGGCTTCAAACAGTAATCAGTCAGCTGCTGAATCTTGGGACCAAAGAGATCCTGCCCACCTGGACTTCCTCTGATAACTTTTCACTCTCCTCTCCGGTTAACTCCCCTCTCTGCTTCCCCTCTCTGCCTGGAGCCTTACACTCCCCTCTCTCCACCTCCCCTCCCCTTCCAAAGGCATTGCTTAAAAAGCCTCAGCATTCATTCAATAAACGAAGCCTTGACGTGACTCAGACTGACTCTTGTCGTTCTTTATGCGCTTGGCTTCCTCTCTCTCTTTCCCCCATTTGCTTCACAGGTGGTCCCCCCCTCGAGACCTTCGAATAACTGGACCTGCTGGACAGGGACAGAGTACAATGTTTAAAACTTTAGAAAACCAGACTATCAGTTTTGCAATCTTCATTTCCACTAAAAGCAAAGTCTGTCTCTGTGTGTGTGTGTGTGTGTGTGTGTGTGTGTGTGTGTGTGTGTGTGTGTGCACTGAACCCATTTATTGCAAGTATCAGAAATTCACATGACAAGTGTGGCATAGACTATTTTTCCCCACTCCTCAGGTTATCTCAGAGAAGGAAAGCTTATGCCACATGGACCAGCAGAACCACAGTCTAGCTCATAATTCATCCCAGTCACAGAGACTCTGACAGCTCAGCATGATTGCTCCTCCAGGTTTGGGGCAAGTGGTCCCCATTCTTGCTATGGCATGGTTGTAAAGTCTCTCACAGCTCCTGACAGCAAAGCCAGAAAAAAATTCTTGAAAGAACCTCCAAGCTACTTCCCACTGGTACTCCTATTTATGAAACCTTTCAAGAGTACCACATCAACTAAAGCCATCAGCTAGGATTCAGAACACTGGAAACTTCCCTAGTGATTGATTAGAGAAAAAAATGACACAGACATTGGAGGCCTTCCCAACTCTGCCATTCTACCCAAGGGGCAAATAGGTCACAGATGTGAGAAATTTGTGTTTTAGTAGAAATTCTTTCAGTCCCCCAGAACACTTCTGTGACTTGATCCCTGAATCCTCACTACACGCTTCTCTTTCTCTTTAAAGACACACAGTGTAAGTATTCCTGGCATACAACATGATGAACCCAACATGGTGCTGGGTGAAATAAGAATTCCTGACATGTAGTGGCCAGGTGTAAAGCCAACATGGCACTGTGTATGGAGGGCACAACCCTAGTCATGGCTATGTGGATCCATGCCTACCCTTTCTTTTAAAAGGGTAGTGTGTGTGTGTGTCCCTTCCCATGCAAAAGCAACATTTTGGTGCTGTAACTTGGATAGGCCGTGTTCTGAGCTTAGATGCATATAAGCTAGAAGAACCTAATCTGAGGCTCACTGCCAGGCCACATTCCATCTGCCCTGCCACCAGAGCATTTTCAAACATCACCGGCTTCAATTGGTAAGTTTTCCCTTTTCAGTCAGTGAGAATGAGAACTATTTTCTTTAGTTTTTCTGTAGAACTCTAGTCTCGAGGAGGACCAGCCACAGTGTTCACTGGTCATGCTTTTCCTTCTTGCCTGATGCTCATTCCTGGTCTTCCCTAATATTGGAGCCCTGGCCTTCCCTATTATTGGAGCACTGTCCATGGACTTGTTCGCAGGGTTCTGCCCTGGGATGCCTATCTTGGGGTGCTGACAAGCTCCTATTAGCAGCATGTTAGGCATTCACTGTAGTGCTGACAAGCTTCTATGGTAGCTAGCACTGGGTTTGGTGCCCACTACTGAAAGCTAGAGAGTTTTTTAAGGGTGACTTGTGTTGGTTTGGGCTTAACCCTGGTGCCTGTTCCGGATGCTGACAAGCATGTAGAGATAGTTGGCATGGTTTGTAATGCCACTCTCATGGTGGCTTGCATGGTTCTAGATATTGTCCCAACATCTACTCTGAGAGTCAAAAATCTGCTTCCCTGTAATTATGTTATCCCTGGGGACCGCTGTGCTGCTAACAACCCAGATTTAGTGTGTTCCCTCCCCTCTGGGCCTCGATCATGAGGAATGAGTCAACAGAAAATATCTCTCCATCTTCACATCTAGGATGCATGCTTGAGATTCTCAAGCTGCTTAGTCTTTTTGTCTTACCTAGATACCACCAAGTTTATCTATTTTTGCACAAAGAAATGGTCTAACTATTCCTTAGATTACTCAAGATCACCACCTAACAGCTCACCAACACCAATATTTTATGGAAGCTAACTTTTGCAAGTGTACAAGCAGATGGAAAGAGTTTTTCCTATTCCTCTGCTCTAAACCTTCTCTCCCAGCTTCCTGTTCTTGGAAAAAGTTTCCCTGTGTCTTTCCATGTCTCGATTCTAAACCTTCTCTTCCAGCTCTCTGTTCTTAAGAGTTTCCCTATTTCTTCTCATATCTCAACTCTAAACTTTCTCTTCTGGCTTTCTGTTCTAGCCCATCTGTTTGTAGCCACATGACCAGATCCTCTCTGGAACCTCCACTTTTCAAATCTCAACTGTAACTCTTCCAACCTCTTTCTCTCTGGGAACTCCAAGCCTGGTACCTATATTTACCCCACCAGTCACTCATTCTCACACTCTAAGAATCATCATCCAGTTTTACCTCCATAGGAAGTGGCTGCTGTAGATAAGATAATAAAAGTTTATGCCCTGTTTCCTTTGCCAGACCGTTTCAGGTAGAAAATTGAGCTGTAGAGTAAAGGTCAGCTTGGGAACAAGCCAGAACTCATGTAGATAAAGTTCATCATGTTTTAAAATGTCTCACAAATGTGCTCTCACATAAATCCCGAGAGCAATGAGGAAAAGCAGTCTCTCATGACCCGCTTTTTTACCCAGAGCTACCCCAACAACAGAGCTAAACCTAGACCGTGAGGGGAGACCACAAGCAGGCTCCACAGGCAGAAGTCTTAGTGCTGGCTTTTAAGGTGTATCACAGGAGAGATTTAAAGAAATATGCCAAGATACCTCCTACTGGCAAAAGCTACCTGACCAGCTCCTTCCCCTCCTCCTTGGCAAGCAGAACCTGACCTGCTTTAAGGGTGGCTAGGCTGCCCACTGTCTTGCTCTTGACTAGCCTCACAGAAGCAGTTCAATTCTTGTCCTGGGTGCCATCAAGGGTGCTGGTTTAAGTGAGTGTTCTCAAGCCTCACATGGCAGGGAGACATTACACAGATACTACTCCCAGCTAGCTGATCTCCTAAGCCTAGTCATGGGTGATTGGTGCTGCTAGGGCTTCCCTAACTTGACCATCATCATCATCACAAGGAGAGCCTTGGGTAGTCATAATGGTATCAGAGTGATCCATCTCCTCACGGACACTAGGAGCCACATACTCTGTCCTGCAGGAGCTTTGGGGGTCTCATTTCTCTTTCTTTCTAGTCTCTCCATTGTCAGGGTGAGAAGCAAACTATTCTGGTCACATAAGACACCACCGCTTAATTATAGTTTTAGAGATATCCCTATTACCCACTCATTTTTGGTCATGACGACCTGCCCTGTATTCCTAATGGCAAGGGATTTTTTTTTTTTTTAGCTAAAGTAAGCGTTTTCATTTTCCTTAGTCACATGTTGTCTAAATCCAGAGTCCACCAGCTGCTCTAGCAGCCTTCCTGCTCACCTTGCCATCTGTTCAAACCTGCCAGCTCTAGCCTTCCAGTCTCCCAGGTGGACCCAAGTGTGGGACGTGCAGAATCCTTCTGTCACTAAACACATTTCTCTAAAACTCCCCATCTCTGAGTTCTCCATTCCAGCCTGCTTCTCAGAGCAGAAGCCAAGATGGTGACCAGCAAAAAGCTCCGAGGTGTTTGCTTTACCCCTCCCTTCCCTCACAGACAAACTCTCCAACCACTGCTTCTGGACAATGGAGAAACCCAGAAGCTATCTTACCATCAGAAAACAGTTGACCATCAACTAAGAGCCATTTTTAGAGCCAATACAGGTAAAACAGACCATTCCCCCTCCCCCTTGGACTAAAGGAAAGAAACCAGAAGCCATTTTACCCTCTGTAAAGGGTAAACAAAAAAAGGAGACATTTTAACCTCTTCCCATCTCCAGACCTAGCACAGTACAATAGGTATCACTCCCCAAGGTTCTCTTACTAACTCTTAGTTTTGGGTTTTTTTCCCCTGAGCTCCATAAAATCATAATTTATCATTCCATGGCTTAGGCTCATTTGGACTGCAGGAAATGGGCCTCAAAACCCAGCAGACCAATCACCAGAAGAGACAGATTCTGCTCCCAGACAGCTTGAAGCAGCCTTGAGATTTGTTAACCCAGTCCAATCCATCTTCCTCCTGCTCCCCTATATAAACCCAGCTTTATTTTTTATAATTAACATAAAAGGGTGAGATATAAGTATTCCTGGCATACTATGTGGTGAAGCAAACCTGGCACCATGTACCATACAGAGGCCATGCTCCTAGGCATGGCTATGTGGATCCATGCCTACCCTTTCTCTTAAAAAAAAAATGCCACATGACAGCCCCCGCCTCTCTATTTCTCTTCTTCCCTTCCCACCCTTCTCCAGGGACCTGCTCAGTAGCTCCCTTAGATAAACTCTTGTTTGGCATCTGTTAGTGTGTATCTCTTTTTACTCTCAAAACCAACACACAGTCCCCTGTGTACAATTTCCAATACACAGTGATTATTGAGTGAAGTCACTTTTTTTGCTTCATAGCTAGGAAGACTTGTGGCCAAACACAGGTCATATTCACATAGGAAGTGTTGTTACTCTATAACTGTTGTTAAAGAAAAACAGGCCATAAATTATAAACAATAAGTAGCTAATAGTAGGGCTTATAGGCAGGAAAGAGTCCGTGGGCCTGATATAGTCATAATCTCAAAGAATTTTTTTTTAAGTTAAAATAGAATGTATGGCCATATATTCCAGAAACTAGAGATCTGTTTGAGAGTAAATGAAGGAATACACACAGCTTTTTTCTGAGGCTATACATTTCAAGCAAGGAAAATAACAGTCCTGTTAGAGCCACACAATTTTATTCATATCTTCTATATAGTTGAACTAGTATAGCTGCACTAATTTGATTTCACAATAATGTCAGTTGTTTGTCCAGATTATTGAATTCTCTCTTCTATGGACTCCATGAAGTGGTTAGTCAGAATACTTATGAATCATCGAAAGTTTATTATGTACTCTACGCTGTTAACCTCAACTTCTGTTGAAACATAAAAGCTCTCACCCTCTATCCTGCCCCTTTTTCTGCTCTGGGTGTACATCAGCCTCAAAGGTGGGCAGTAAAATCATTCCTTGCATGGGTTCCTCTTTATATTTATGTCCCTGTTGTAATTGGTTTCTGGCCCAGACTTCCAGAGCTAGACCAGAGGTTTGACCAGCAGTCTGGCAATCCTGCAGACCCGCAGACCCACAGACCCACAGACCCACAGAAACAGATACTTACTTTAATTTTATGTTAATTGACCTAGGGCCTACACATATAACTTGCTAACTCATTAATCTTAACTCAACCCATGATTCTTATCTTGTTCAGTCATGTGGCTCAGTACCTTTTCTCAGCAGCATTTCAACTTTTTTCTCTGTATCTCCTGGCATCTCTGCAGCAACCCTGCTCTGTTCTGAGATATTTCCAGAGTTTTCTTAGTCTGGTAGCCCTGCCCAACACTTTAGGTCTGCCTCTGGACAATGAGCTTTTTATTAAACCAGTAAAAGGGACAAATATTTACAATGTAGTAACATAATTCCACTACATTTCCACTTTCTTCTTAAAACAAGAAAAACCCCAACTCTAATATCCTTTTTCTCCATTATCTATAACAACTTATAACCAACACTGTAAACAAACACAAACATCCATAATCCATTTTTGAAAATGTGGGCATAGATCTCTAGGCTACTTCCTGCTGAATGGGGGTACTGGCAATCCCACGAGGATTCAAAGAAAAATTTTAAATTATGGAAAAGTCTTTAGTGGAGTAGTCACTAAGGCTGGGTACGGTGAAATGTTACATATTTAATAAAACCTATAATATCAAGAGATCAACACACAGTCAAAAACTAGGGAGACATAGCTCAGGAAATTCTTGATCTTTGAGTAGAAAGCCAAACAGCTGGGCTTCAATGGCACATACCTTTCTTTAGTCCCAACACAAGGTAAGCCAGGAGTGACCTATGCCTTTAATCTCATAACTTCAGAGACAGAAATCTTTTTGTGTTTCTGTGAGTTCAAGTTCTACCAAATAGAACAGCTTCCACCTTTAACCCTAACCTAGATGGGATACAGCTGTGCAGGAAGGGTATTTAAAGCAGGCGTTGAAAAACAGCAGCAACTAGAGGCAACCAGGAGGTAGGCAGAGGAAGCTAGAAGATAGCTGAGTACGATTTGACAGTGGTGTTTCCTCTAATATTTCAGCCTTTCCCCAATATCTGGCACTGAGTCTCTTTTATTACAATCAGAATTCATGCTACACTTGTTCCAACTTTGGGGCACAAATTCCCCTCCAAAACAAATAAACAAAAAAGCCAGATGCTTACTGACCAGAGCAACACATGGCCCAAGGAGTAATTACCACCTGAAAAGGCTTTCTGTACTGACTTAGCCTCCAGCTTTAGGCAGGCAAGCCACTCGTGTTTCTGTTCCACTTTTATCTGGGCAAGTTTTTCAGTGACCTCGTTCTCCTGGAGGGTGTGGGTATTTTCTCTTTCTGGACCCCTCCTTGGCCTGCTATCACACTAGATAAGCTGCCCCACTTCACAGTCCTTTGAATCATCACTGACAACTAGATTGGTGAGTATACTGGATTTTTTTAAGGAGGGGAATTTTTTAAGGCAATGGAAGGTACTTGATTTTTTGTGATCTTTCTCTAGACAATTTGATATTGGGACCAGTAAAGGAAAAGATAAATAAAGTAGATGGGACTAGCCTCATAGTGTTTATCATATTGTTTATTATGAATATTATTTGTTTGATTACTTATGTTTTATAATTAAAAAGCCAATTAAGTGGGACCAAGTGCTGTCTGCAGAGTCACAGCACACTCTGGAGCACGGGCAGATAAACTCTGCCTGTCACCATACCCACAGCTCCTGCTGAGGGAATTTGCATGGCTACCCACCACCACATCGAACTGAGCGAACAGACAACTACAGGGGTCTCTGAAGGACAGACTCAGACCCCACCCAGAGGTGAGGAGGGGTCAGAAGGCCCAAGCACCTATATCCCAGCCAGGGAGGGAGAGTTGAGCTCCCATGGGTTCCCGTTCTGCTTCCGGGACCAAGTGCTGTCTGCAGAGTCCCAGCGCACTCTGGAGCAGGGGCAGATAAACTCTGCCTGTCCCCATACCCACAGCTCCTGCTGAGGGAATTGGCATGGCTACCCACCGCCACATCGAACTGAGCGAACAGACAACTACAGGGGTCCCTGAAGGGTAGATTCAGACCGTGCCCAGGGAGGTGACAGGAGGCACTCAAGCCTGAGTGCCACAACTGACCAGGAGCCATCCAATCATGAACCACTGAAGCCATGGGCAAACGTCAGTGCAAAAAGTTACATAATAATACAAAGAACAACATGGTAATTCCAGAAGAGAGTGGTGATCTTACAAATACAAGACCTGAACTGAGCAATGAAGAGGAAACAGAAGGAAGCAACACCAAAAATTCCTTTTTGATGATCATCGAAGCTCTCAAAGAAGATATGAAAAAAAGCCTTAAAGAAATAGAAGAAAATATGAACAAAAAATTGGAAGAGATGAATAAATCTATGAAAGAAACATGCCAGGAACTAAAAGCTGAAATAAAAGCTGAAATAGAAGAAATAAAAAAGGGCACAAAATGAGGCAAAGATGGAAATAGAAAATCTGAAGAAAAAAAGCTGGAACCACAAATACAAGCATAACAAACAGAGTTCAAGAGATGGAAGATAGAATCTCTGAAGTGGAAGACTCAGTAGCTCAAATAGATATATCAGTCAAAGAAAATAGTAAAACTAAAAAGCCATAACTCAAAATGTTCAGGAAATCTGGGACATCATGAAAAGACCTAATTTGAGAATAATAGGAATAGAAGAAGGAGAAGAATACCAGCTCAAAGGCACAGATAATGTTTTCAATAAAATCATAGAAGAAAACTTCCCTAACCTGAAGAAGGAAATGCCTATAAAGATACAAGAAGCTTACAGAACACCAAA
>PVIH01015135.1:6682-50932 GCA_004025045.1 Sigmodon hispidus
TTTTTTTTTTTTTTTTTTTTTTTTTTTTTTTTTTTTTTTTTTTTTTTTTTTTTTTTTTTTACCAACTTGAGGAATACTCTGAGTTGGAAATGACCTCAAAGGTCATGCTACATAATGATTTTCTTTTACAGATGAGAAATAAAGAGAATCACCCCAAATCACTGACAGTTCAGAGATGATCCCAGACCTCCTCATCACAGGAAACAACTCCTTTTTCCTTCCCTCTAACACCAGGACCTGTAAAAGGACAGTGGAAAAGGAAATAGTACAACACCATGAGTCAGTGTCTACCCAAGTCAGTTCTGAAGCACACACCACAAACCAGGTCATTTCCTCCTCTGTTATACGTCTGTGAAGAAAAGACTCCTGAGTTAGCTTCACAGTGGCACTCCACCTCTGTAAAGCCATACTTCTACCTCACTCTCTAACCAAGATTTAGCACCCTGTCAAACCAACACAGTTCTTGATGTGTTGTTAAGAAATGGCTTAACCCCTTCATATGAGAACATACCCTTCACCTCAGGATGCTTACAGTAATCTCTCCACATAGTGATTTTACTCTTCTCAACGATGTTAAACTTTATCATATTACTTGGTGTTTAATTATCGTAAATCTTATCTCTCGGGTTATGTATTCATAGTTGGCCATAGCTGACCCATATATCTTTTTTTTTCTTTTTTCTTTTTAAAAATTTTTATTTTTTGTTGTGTGATTACATGCATGTCACAGTGCACATGTGAAGGACTGAGAACAACTTGTGGGGGTCAGTTCTCTCCTGCTAACACATGAGTTCCAGGGATCAAGTTCAGGCTATAAAGCTTGAGGATATCTTTGCTCCCTAATCCATCTCACTAGCCTAGCCATGTACATTTTTCATCTGTGTTCTCTCTAAACACTTATGTCTACATTATATACATGTGCACATGCATGCATGCGTGCGTGTGTGTGTGTGTGTGTGTGTGTGTGTGTGTGTGTTACCTGTGTTTAGACATGGGGGTATCTATATGCAAGTAGAAGTCAGAGGTTGCAAAACCCTTCCTGTTTCCACCTTGAGACCAGTCTCTAAGTCTGGAGTTTACCAGCTCACTGGACTGACAGGCCAGCAAGTCCTAGGGAGATTCTGGTCTCCACTCCCATTATCTCCCCCAGCTTTACAGTTGCAGACATTTGCCGCCAGGCCAGAATTTACTAGATGCTAGGGACCAGAGCTACATCCCCTTGCCCACCCATGCAGCAGGTGAGCCATTTCCCCAGTCCCTTATGCCTACGCATATAAATGTTTTGCTTTATGAATTAGTTTGCTACCTATATTTCACAATAATTCAGAGTGGACATTTAAGTATAGATGATGTTAGCTAATTCACTTATTGAATAAAATGGTCATAAACAAGTACTTTTAAAATAAAGTGATATCCTTAATATCTTATCCCCTTCCAAGCAAATTTAAAGTAAAGTAATAACAAATACCTGGAATATTAATCCAATATGAATTCAGGAGCACATGTCTCTGGGCGTACAGAAGAAGATCAAGAGTGACAGCCAGGTAGATGGACCTGACAAGGGTGCACCACACTAGCCCCAGGCCTTCACCGACCGCACAGTCCTGTCACATCCCAAACTCAGGCATGTTTCTCCTGAAATTCCTTCATGTTTTATTTCACCTTCAGTGACATGATGAAATCACCAATTGTGACATTTCAGAGACCAGTTGTTTTAAGATATTAAAAGCAGACCCATCACAACTCATTTTGGGGCCATTTGCACACATGAGGTGATGGAAGTTCAGAGCACTCTGTCTACATTTGCATCTTAGAGGAGAAGTCACTGGTCCGCACTAGGTACTTGGGATGCTGGTCATGCACAAGGCTTGTTCACATCACACCATTTCAGAGACACTTACTGTTGCTGAAGCACAACAAACAAGGGAAACAAAAAAATCCATATATTTTATCATTAGCTTCTCATAAAGCATGGTGTTGATGTATCATTTACTAGTAAATCTGAATTATTACCTTAAAGTCTGCTTCTCATGAAGAAAGATTAAATAGGCATTTATCAAGATACTCAATTTCTAAAGAAAATAATTATAATTAATAGAGTCATTGATAAAGTAACAACATCTTTGGTCAATAATCAGCTTCTGTATTGTGACTTTTTTCCTTTCATACATTACTTTTTATTCAAACATTCCAGAATCTGACATGGTCAAATAGATCACAATCCTGAATGATATGTCTTTAGCTGTCTTTATTTTGAACTTCCTATGAATGGCACTGTTATTCTATCAGAATTTATAAATACTTATATTTATCCAAATTCACAAAATATAAAATTTAAAAATATGTGGCTTTTTTAATGGCAGGCCCCCTGACCAAGAGCAGTCAACACAAACTGGGCTCCATGGGTTTGCATGGTTGAAAGAAGGGTGGGAAAAGAAATGAGAGACTGAAAGAGAGACATAGAAAGGGAATGAGAGAAAAACAAAGAGAGAACATGCAACTGTATGGGTAGGTAATTGAGTTTGGGAGGAGTTTTGGAAGAATGACTTGGGAGGCAGAGGCAGGCAGATCTCTGTGAGTTCGAAGCCAGACTGATCTACAAAGTGAGTTCTAGGACAACTAGGTCTATTACACAGAAAAACCTTCTCTTGAGAAACCAATACCTATGTTGAATATTGTATGTCATGTATACAATATATATAATAATCATATCATGTATGTATAGTATAAAATTCTCAGTGAATAAATAAAAACAAATAGCATGGTGTGTGGTATCATGTTCATTGAAATAGACTTTTTTCTAAAATTATATTTTCTTTTAGCTTATCAACCTAAAGACAAAAATCAAGCAAGCCCCAATAATAATAACAGAACAGTCACTGCCCGAGTTTCTGCCCTATTTAAGCTCCTCAAGTCACCAGGATAGATATTTCTGGTCATAATGGTATCCTAAATTAATCTAGCCCAATTTACACTTTGTCCAGAAGCAAACCACAGCATGGAGTCTTCTCCAAATAAATAAGAGTCTGGCAACTAAAAAAGTAATTAGATCAATTTACATCTTCTATTGCAGCATCTAAGAAGTATTCATGAGCTGAAGAGTAATGCCTACAATCTGCTGAAAGATTTAAGAAGATGGCATGGTCCTATAAAAATGTAAATATTTTCAAGTGATTTTCCCTGATTGATCTATGGTGAGTCGCTGCAAACAGAGCAAGAAAAAGAGCTGAGCACTAGGATGAGAGAAGCTATAGTAACCTAAGAAAGGAAAGATATCATGACAAGGGTGTTAGCAATCCAGACGGAAAGATGAAAGTGGTCGGAAGCATGGTGAATGGACATCTAACCAAGAGGATGTTTTCAAATCATTAGCTGTGAGGGACATATATAAAGACTAGGGGAGAAACCTGTAGCTCCTTCTCACCAATTCCAGTTGAATCATTTATTTGCCTTCAAAACAGATGTGGATAGTCAGGTCTACAGTTATAAACGATATGACAGAAGTTCAACCTGGGAAGCATGTTCATAAGACAGTCTTTATTTAATGATAGTAGATCAAATGATGTCAGCTAGTAAATCAAAAGATTAGAAAACTGGGAAGTTTGGAGTGTTCATTTGAGAGGCAGCAACCAGCAGACTAAAACAGAAGCTTGACATCTTGGTGTTCTACACACAGGTGCAGGGATGCAGTATTCAGGGAACAAATTAAATAAACCAGTAGCTAACATCGATTTGGGCCAGCTGGGGCCCTGGGCTGTCCATGAAGAGGGTATTTTTAATGGAGAAATGGGAAAAAAATACTGGTTTTAACATTTATTTTCAGAAGACTGGTAGGAAAAGTAGTGAACATACTGTGTAAGGTTTTTCAAAAAAAAATATTATTCAGACAAGCAGGAAGAGGGGAGGTGGTAGGAAGGCAAGATACAGTCAAGGAAGTGTAACCCTTTTATGGAAAGCTGGAGAGGTGACCATTATCTATAGCTTTTTACCTAGGTGTGATGACTCTGACCTGTGGTGAGAATGTTTGTCTGTATACAGTAAATATCATTCTATGGATAAAGGAATTGTTTTGACTTGTGTGGAGCACCGTAGAAGTAGGTGAAGGAATCAGAGGAGAGACAGGTAGAAGGAGGGCAATGTCAGTCTCTATCCAGCCACCCAAGAAGAAGCATGTAGGACTACAGGTGAGCTAGGGGTCACAGGCCATGTGGCAGAACAGATTAATGAAAATGGGTTAAATTAAAATAAAAGATCTAGCTAGTAATGTGCCTGAGACATAAGCCAAACAAGATAAAAATAATATAAATGTCTAAGTCATTTTTTAAAAAAAGCTGCCACAGACAAGTCAAACCTCTGGCCCATACAAAGTCAAAAACTTCCTACAGCACTCACCTTCATTAATTTCTACTTTTTGTCCTGTAACTGTACAGTTCCTCCTCTGAGATGAGGGGTTTACCTTCTAGTCTCTCAGTTATGGCTAGGTCAGATGACTTCTTTAGCCAATGTGAAAAGAAGAAGCCAAGACTTAAGATGTGCTTGATGCCACTGGGTTGGTTCTTACACATTCCTCCATGGACTTACTAAAACATTCTGAGTTGCACACTGATTCTAACTAAAACAACTGAGCCAGCGAGCCCTGCTTCCAGCTTCTGCCAAGCCCATTCTCCATCTACTTAGTACAGCCCAGCTAAAGCTGAAGGGTAAAAAAAGAATTGTCACTATTGCTCATAACATGGTTTCCAAAAAGGGTTTAATAATCATTGTTCTCATGACAGCTGGTAAGCTGTGGTACAGTCTATGAAGACTTACAAAATTCTAGACTATGACCCAAGCATAGTCAGTATCCAGTACAAACAAAAAACTAAATACCTACATTCCAGATAGAAAGATCCTTTCATCATTTTATCACAGAGAAAAGATTCTTCAGAATTTATATAATGCTATATTTGCCAAGACCATCCAGAAAGGAAATTATGAAATATACAAGATAGTCTGCAAGGCTTTTGTGAATTTTTCCTCTCTTTTTGAAAATATTTGGTGTTCCTTTCTTTAGTTACCATAAAGAAAGGATAGATTTGAGATATGGGGTTTTTCTTATTTCAGGAATTGTAGTAGGAATAAAATGCATACGAAATTACAGATGAGCGTAGCAAGGACAAGAAAACAACTCACTGACCATCAGACAGGGATGAAAGCAAAGCCTGAAGCATGAGAAGGAGATGCAGAAGATGCCTATATAACCAGAGAAGTTTTATCCTCCTGGTATGGGGGAAACAAAGAATTTATTCTCCTGTGGTGCATTTATGTGTCTAACTTTCTAGACAGCACCATACCACAATGAAACATCTAAGGCATTTATTTACATCGAAGTTGGTTTTTCTCAACATCACTATTGCATTTAGTCACGAACTCGACAATTCAACTTAACATCTGCTCTGTAACAAGCAGTGTGTTGCAGTAAGTGATGAAAATAAGTAGCAGGAGGCAGAATAACAAAGATTTCCTTGTTGTCGGGGAATTTTCAACTCACAAATAAGCTTTTAGAATGTAATCTATATAAATTAGAAGCTGTGGTGCTACACACCAAATACCTCAGAGAAGAGACTAAAAGTGGGCATTCTGGATAATTTTTAAGAAGTAACTTCAATGAGATTACTGCACAGAAGGAATGGGTGAGATTATAGTATATATGATTAATAACTCTGTCAAGAATGGCTTCATTCCAACCAGCTGGTATTGTAGCAGAGATGGTCAGTAGCTTTTATGGGCACTTAGATGAAAAAAAAATCATTTACTGGATGCTTTTTAGCCACCTGATGACAAGTGGCGTGCAGCTCCATCCTCAATTAAACACTGTCTATGTGAAGAAGCATTTTCTGAAATACCTCCAACACAGTTTAGATTTTAAAAGGGATAATTTACACCATGGAATTGTGGACTGTTAGACTGGAAAGCCATATATAGAAAATCAGCAAAGATTTCCACATGTCTAGCCCTTTGCTGGCTGGGAGGATTCCACTGGAGCTAGAGTGAGGTAATTTACAGGCATGCCCGTAAATCCTGTCCAAGGATAGAATCTATCTTATTAGATCAAAGTGTGAATTAATTGACTCTTTCCACATAAGAGGATCTACTTCAGAGCTTGAGCAGCAGTTTGTGTGAAAATGAGAGAGAATAGAAGAGTCAGATACGAACGGCTTGAAAGCAGCAGTGGGTATTTATCCCAAGTGAAAATGAGCAAATTGAACACAAGCTGGCCAGTCTCTGTTCTGATCTTGGTGGTGGGGAGGGCGTAATAAGGACGTTTGAGAGACCATAAATACAGTTAGAGAGAAAAATATTTTTTTAATTTTAAAAGCAAAAAATAATTAGAAGCAGGTTGTCAGAATATTGGAAGAAAGATTTTAAAATCAGGTATGATTTAAAAAAATTAAGACAGAGCATATGCCGCTAAAAGATTACTTAAATTGCCACACATTTAAACGGCCCCCTTTGTCACAGCATGTATAAATGTCTTCATTTCGATAATAATGCAGCACAAATGACCTCACTCTGGTAATCATATCAATTCATGTAGCTTATATTTAAATAGTAAATGTTGTATCTTTGGCGGATACATAATCCCAAACAAACAGACAAAATAATTCATCTCAATTTTTGTAGCAAATGTTAGTTGACAACCAAACAGTCCTATTTGAGTCACTAATATTGTCATAATTGTGCTATATTGATATTGAACTATGATTTGTTTGTTTCATTTTTTTAAGACAATATTTCTCTGTGTATACCCCTTAGCTGTACTGGAATTCCCTTTGTAGATCAGCTTGGCCTTGAACTCACAGAGACCTGCCTGTCTAAGCTTCCTGAACATTAGGATTAAGGCATGTGCCACCACTACCCAGATAGATACCCTATAATGTCTTGACTCCATGTTTATTAACTTGTTTTGTCAAAAATACAGACTTGTGATTTAAAACTGGCTTGAGATTTTCTTTATTTAAACATTTGTCTCCATTCGGAAGACATCTTTTTAAAAGATAACTTTTATAGAAAAAACTAGATTCATCAATATATGTAGAAAATAAGTGAATAGAATATAACTTATATTAATTACGTGTACAAAAATTATGATCTAGCTAGCTTTAATCTAACAGTTAGTCAACAAATGTGGTTCAGAAGTTTGCCACATACTTTGGAATCATAGCTGATGAATTTTAAACTGTCCCTTGACTTCAGAATCAGCATGCCAGCAGTCTTATCACATATGGCTTTTCCTTGTTTGAATTCTAGTTCCTGCTCTTTCCATGACCCATTGTGTGGCCTAAAGTAAACTGACACATTTATCAGTGTGAGCATATGACCTCAAAGGGCCATTTGAAAATGTGTACATCAGTGAAGAGGATGAATAGATTTTAAAGTTCAAGTTACAAGTACAATAACAGAGCAGATGTAAACAGTGATGACAACTGAATTTAATAAGTGGGCAGAAGAAATGATGGGTGGTAGAAATTTGCATATTCCATGTGCAATTGAGATATCTACATCATACAAAGTAAAATATCCTGTATATACAATGGAATGCAAACCAGAGAAGTTGATTAATGAATACCCACTGTTGATGTTGAACAGTAGCAGAATTCAAGATGGAAAAATAAACAAACAACACTCCCTCTGTGATGGCAGCCACAACATCCTCACTAACATCCTCAGAAAATGGTATTGCATGTATATGTATGCTTATGCATGTGAGTGTGGGTGTGCATATGTATGTGTGACTGTGTGTATCTGTATATATGTCTCTGTATCTGCGTGTGTGTGTATATATATATATGTATATATATATATGTCTGCTCCAATTTTAATTTCCTTCAATTTCAGGTAATAGTCTGGACTATGTCCCTCTCAGGTAAAGAAGCTCTGCATAGAACAGCTAGAGCTTTGAAGGAAAAGTGATCACCACATTGAGTGCTGTGTCTGGTTTACAACTGAAGCTTGTTCCACAGCATCATAAGAATCATTATTGCACTGCTTTGCTCCCTTATGACAAATGAAAATGCAATAAGATATTCTTCCCAGTTGTCCACTATTTCCTGTTTTGTGGAGGTCAAATTTTTCCATAAATTAAGAGTCTCTCTGCTTTGTTCCACAATGAAATTTATAATGATACACTCACCAAGGCCAAAATACACAGGAGATAAAGCTTCTTCAATGAAATCCCTTTAGAATCTGGAGTCGGCTGTATTTGTTATTCTAACAGTAGCTGGAGGGACAGAGACATTAATTATTGAACTGAAGATAGATGAATACATTCTTCATGTGTGTTCAAAAGCACTCAGGGAGCAAAGTCACAATCCAGAATCCCTTCTGAGAATGGGCACCTGCTTCCCAAGCTGCTTTTGCTGTCCTTGAAGAAGCACCCGATGCTAATAAAGACCCTCTTTTCTAAGTAGCAACTTGACTTGAAAGAGAATAGAAAAACACACATGCTGTCTGACTTTCTCTACTGAGGCAGTTATCCATCATTAACTATCCATACAAAGTACCTCTGTGCTTATCACAGCCATATTCAGAGAAACCCCAGCTCCTTCTCCAAAACATTACAGAAAAATCTTCTTTTGTTCTCTCCCCAGAAAATCAGCACTTATGTCGAGTTTCTCCTTGTCTCGTGTGGAAAACTCTGAAGATGATATGATCAGAAATGAAGAAGATATTACTGCCAGAAGTGGAGCTTCGAAGCACAATTTAAATCCCTCTTCCTGGGAAAGAGAAAGACTTCAAGAATTTAGATGAGAAATGGCAAAATTCCACTCGCTGTATAATCATTCAAGGCATGAGAAAACAGGCTCACATTTTAAATGGCATGATTTAGGATCTTATGCCATAATACTTAGGAATTGGAAAGCTTATCAACAAAGTAATGGAGTGTGCTTTCTCTTAAGTGGGGAGCTTTTGAGGGGGAATAAAGACCGAATCAGACTGTGAAGGCCTCTTCTACCCGTTCTGCCTTGTGCTTTACTCTTCATTGATTTTATCTCAATGGATTCCATTTATGCTTCAAATTAAATTACCCTAATACTCTCTGCCTCCTTAACTCAAATGCATTTTATTTCTAAATCACCATGGACAATGAATAATCCCTAATATTTACATGTGATACTCATCAGGAGTTATGAAGTAGCAAGCCTCATTCTAAAGGAGGTCACTGTTACCCCCATCACTTCCTCATTCTTCCTCCTGGCCTCTCCAACTTTTTCTAATTTTGCAAATTTCTATTTTCTTTGTCTTCACCTTGATTTCATGACCAGCATACATTACTGATGACAACTTCAGATAATGTTGCCCAAAATCACTGAAGAGAACAGTAAGTTCTTGGCATATTAATGGGACTTTTGGGGGGCTTCCATGGTCAAATGGATTTCAAGATACCTGTGGAAATATTATTTTAGTCATGTGAGCCTAACTGTAGTTAACACACATGATATCTCAGAAGGAGAAACCTAGAGCAGATGAAATGTCTCCAGTTGGTTTGACTTTGAGCTCTATAGAAAGACATTCAGGAAGATTCCATAGTAGAGAGAAATATGTTAAATGTAAAGGGTCTTTTCCCTTGAGGCTCCTCCAATTACTGAGGCTGACACTGTGGCCATGCACCCAGGAGGCCCCAATTCAAGCTCCTGGCTTCATTCTACATAGGTATAGTTTAGGTTGACCTAGAGAGATTGAATAAAACCAACCATGGTAGTTCAGACAAGACTAAAGCAGATGACATGTCATGTATTTAAGGCTAGCTTAGGTTACATAGTAAGTTCCAAGTCTACCTGAGCTACAGTTTTTTGTCCTTTTTCCCCTAATACTAAAGAATAAAAATGAGAAACATTTTGATCCAAAGTAAAACTGTTCTGAAGAGAATGTGGTCTAGAACAAACAGACAGACGTGGTAGAGTTTAATTTTAGATGCATTGTTTGCACTTTGCTCTGAACACACCTCGGTGCTATCTTTCTATATTAAAAATTAATTTTATTCAATATAATTTAATGAATTCAAGAATCATTTGTTTAATGGTTCCCATATGCCAAGAATTATGCAAGAAGTTTCATAAATATTTGATGATATTATTAAGTATGATAATGCTATTTAATGATCTAAACTATTTCAGGGGTTCAGTACAAACATTTTATGAAAAGCAAACCCAAACATACTTTGCTCCCCCAAAACCTAAGACAAATGAACTGTGGATGGAAGGACTGAGATAAGACTTTTCTATTTTAGCTCATTCTCTTTAAAGATCTCACTTCTTTCTTAGGTACTTATATTCTTGTTTGCATATATTTGAGTTTTTAATGATTTGCATGTAATTTTCCTTATGTAATGACCAAAATGTCTATCAGAAATTGATTCAAATATTTCCTACTTTAAAGAGTGTCTAGATTCTGTCAGACTTAAAAAATTCCTCCTTCATGAAGGAGAAATATAAAATATGAACAAAATGCTTCTAACTGTTTTACTGTAGACCTATGCAGAGTGGACAGTGCCCAACATCATTAGCAAATTACTACTTGTGTGCATTAATTGGCTATGGAAGTTGAGACAGCCACCAGCTGGGCTTAATTCCTGAATGGTGCCAATAATCTCACAGTTTGTATGCGTAACGCTTTGCTAAAGAACAACAAAAACCAACCTCTTTATTTTTAGGTTGTGAAGAAACACAGGCTTGTGTGGTACAAACGCAATAAGCATGGGATTCATGCAACAAACACCAACAGACCAACAGCAATGAAATGAAACACATGGGCAAGATACACTCTTACACTTCAGGTCATTATTATATGGATTGCTCCTAAATTTAAAACCAAATTTAAAATTGCCATGGAAGGATAAAATTTTTTTCAAAAGTGTTATGAGAGAATTAAATTATCTAGAAGATTTTGGTCTGTTACTATACTTCTATTGCTAAATCATCAAGTAGTTTAGGGAGTCTTTTCAGCCAATACTGTGGTGAAGAATTTGGTAATTAACTGCTATTGAATTTCAACTGTATCTTGCTCATCCAGTTGTATCTGTAAGATATTCTAATAAGTTATGCATATGCTGGTTGTGTAACATAGTTTGGGAGCATCATATAGGAAGCAGTAATATGGTATATACATTTGATTCGATTTTTATAACCAGAAAGTGTCAGCTCACTCACTTATGTTTTGAAACAAAAAGTGCATTTCATCCACAGAACTCTATTTCTTAAACATTATCATTAATCCTCAGAACAGACCAGTTGCTGCAGGATGGTCTGGGACTAGGTGCTTTTCTCCTCACAGGGGAAAAGTTCTCAGAGACTGGGGCCAGAATCAGAGACCTACATCTCAGAAAATCCCCCAATTCTAGCAGAAGCTATAAAATTTTTAAACACACTGGAGCCTCTTAAGTCAAAGAAATCCCAGGGCACACCTGAATTTAGTTTTGAGAGGGGAAAAAAAAAACTATGCCCTGGAGAGAGATGTAATATAAATTCTCACACATGAGATTCTGCTATCCTGTTAAATAAAACCAAGAAACATTGGTTACAGTTGTAACAACACCTGTCAGAAAGCACAAAACAGCATGGGCACTATCTCAACCTAGGTTCCTGTGTGGTTCTTAATTTCAAGTCTTTTCTTTAATAACAGTCATTTAATTTTAAATGCTTGATCCCCATCAGAAATCAGCTCATGAGGAAGCTCCCTTTACAGTTTGTCCAGCCTATAGAAGGACCATATTGTTTGTATGACAACCACAAAGTGAGAAGCAAGAAAATATAGGTCAGCATATCATACTATCTGGGCACCCCTTGGGGGAGGGGGTAAGAAGGCATGGTGTCAAAGGTGTAGACACCAGACACTGGAAGTCATGTGAGAAGCCGCTGATAGACTTGTTTAAAGCAATGGACAGATTTTTTTTCTTTTTAATGCAGATATGGGGCAAATCTATATACTTCCTTCCGATTTCCCAGTGACAGCGGAGACTCCCTTATCCGTGTTGTCTCTGTCTCTCATTGGCCTCCAGCATCTCAATGATAATGTGTTACCAATCACCAGGTACAGCCTCAGACCCCAAGCTGACTCAGCAAGCAGTGGTTTGTATGCATGCCTATGCATTACCAGGAACAAGGTAGCCTTGGTTCCATCAGGCTAATTGGCTGCATTCTCCCTACAAACGTATTTCCTGATTGCTCAAAGGCAAGAAGTGCTCCTAAGGTTGGGTTGTAATAATAGTTGTGCTTTCTCTTTACTCACAGCTAAGGAGGAAGGTGACCTGTACAGCTGCATAACACAAACTGGATACAGAAATAGGAAAAGCAAATGCTTTCTGCGCTTCCAAAGAGTTCAGTATTAGGGCATTTTGGTTTCATAGTTTAAATCTGTAACACAATGGTGTTATGTATTTATATGTTTGATAGCTTTATTTCCCAATATAATGACTTCATATTTTACAATGCTCTAATCTTTTTAGATTTATTTTTACTTATTTAAAATTATGTGTAGATGCATGTGGGTATGAGCACTGGAAATACAAGTCTCTGTGGAGGTAAGAGACACAGAGTCCTCTGGAACTGGAATCATAGGAGGTTGTAAGCTGCCTGGTGATTAAATGCTGGAAACTAAATGTGAGTACTCTGAAGTACAATGGGTACTCTTAACATTAAGCCATCTCTCCAGCCCAAAGGATGTAATATTAATTGTTAGAAACAGTGAGTGTAGAGTTATATTCTTTGCACTGAGTGGTATATTATTTCATTAATTCATGCAATGCTTCACTAAGAAAATGCACTGAATAGTTACTATGTAATGTTCAGTGTGTCACATACAGTTACCAGAACAGTTACAGAAACTCCAAAGGATGCCAATAACCATTAACACATTCAGGCAATTATTTAATAGCAATTAATATATGATATGCATTTGAAGCATTTATCTAATTATTCCTTATCAATAAAAATTTAGAAGTCAGATATCAGGGTAAAAATCTGAATGATCAGAGAAGCAACACAGGCCACCGGTGACCTCCTCTCTTTCTTCTTCCTAGATCCAAAAGGGCTGAGAATCTTTCTAAGCCCCACTGTACCACTTCCTGTGTCTCTCTATATGTTTTCTGTCCTCCAAAACCTCTATTGCTAATTCTGGTCAGCTCGTAACTAGCTCTGCCCTTTGATTCAAACCAAATTTTATTGTCAGTCTTGGGAGTGTCAGAATGCAAGCAAAATATCCCACAACATACATTATGTTATATCTGGACATATAATGATACACAACACAAAGAAGATCTTTCTTATGGCAAGGAGGTTTGAATCTCTCCAAAGTTCATAATCAGAGCAAAGCCAATGAGATGATGGTATTAAGAGATGAGGTCCTTGAGCAATAGTTAGTTCATGAGGAAAGGGCCCTTGGGAATGTGGTTGGCCTTAGAAAGAGGTCCAGGGTTGAGGTTGTCACTCATTGATAAAATGTCTAACATCCAAGAATCCCTGAATTTAATCCTTAGCACCATATGCTTATCATCCTAGCACTCCAGAGGGTACAAGCAGGAAGATCAGAAGTTCAAGTTCATGGCTACATAGTAAGTTTGAGGCCAGCCTGGAACTATATAAGACCCCATATCAAACAAATAAACAAAAAGAAATTCAAGCATAAGGGGTTGCAACTAAGAAGAAGTGGGAACAAATCACGAGAGAAGGAGATGATTGAGTGAAAGGAACAGCAAGGAGAAAGAGAAAAAAAGAGATGGAGATCTTAATAGAGGAAGCCAATGTGGGTGTTGAGAAAAGAGTAGGTGCTAGAGAAACCTCCAAGAACACACAGGATGACCCTGACTAGGTCTCCAAACAACATCGAAGGTGTTGCCTAAATAGGACTTCCCCCATAATCAATGAATAGTCACCTTAAGTACCATCACAGAATTTACATCCAACAATGAATAGAGGTTGAGGCAGGGATACATGGCTGAGCACTGGGCTGAGTCCTTGGTCCAGCTGATAGCAGGGAGGAGACTCTATCTGAGCAAGGGGAGAGGACTTATAAGGAAAATCCTCACAGTGATGGCTGACTGGAGCTCTGGGGAGCTCGATGAATCAAGAACAGCCACCTGGGAACCATCTGGAAAAGGAACTAAGCTTTCCAAGGATTGGCAACTGTCCACAGACATAGGCAGTATGTGGAGCCTTAAGGGGAGAGATCAGACTGTGTTTTTGTGCATGGACCAGCACCTTGGAGCCCATTCCCTCCAGAGGAACACCTAACCCAGTCTTGATATTAGTATGAGGAAATCAGACTTGCCTGGAGTGGATGCTGAGTTGATCCACGTTGGGATCTCTTGCCCTTTCTGGGGAGGGGAAGAGGGCTGGGGAGAAGGGAGGCTGAAGACAGACAGGGAGGGTCGGGAGGGGAAATGGAGTTGGAACAAGGGGATACATTAACAAAAAAGAAATACTTTATTCTATAAAAATAAATAAATAAATAAGCAAGTAAATAAATAAATAAAAAGAAAAAAGAAAAAAAAGAAATTCAAAGGATTTTCCCCTTCTTCATTTATGAACAGGGAAGAAGCTTCTGGTCCAGGAGCTTAAAGTTACAACTCACCACACTCTACCTTCCTCTTGAAACTGCCAGTCTCCATGACCATGATCAATACATTTCTATATATTTTTAAAATTATTTATTATGTACACAGTGTTCTGTCTGCATGTATGTCTAAAACCAGAAGAAAGCACCAGATCTCATTATAGATAGCTGTGAGCCACCATGTGGTTGGTGGAAATTGAACTCAGAACCTCTGGAAGAGCAGCCAGTGCTCTTAACCTCTGAGTCATCACTCCAGCCCAGCCAGTTCTTTCCTTTAACCACATAGTCTAAGGCATCTTATTAAAGCAGCCTGATGGTTTAGTCCTGGTATAATGGTGCTCATGTTCTACTGCTAATGAACAAATCAATTAGTAATTAAGATGAAACAGATGTGGAGTGGGCAGAGAAGTTTCTTCTGTGGGATGACTTCCAAGCTAAACTTGAAGGCTTAAAATGGGCTTTGTCTGTCAGAGAACTCCCCTGACACAGAACAAAGCACACTCAAAAACCATAGTGCAATACCCAAAAGAGTGTGGCCAAAGTGAGGAGTAAGATGCAGTGACAGGGAATATTACACAAAAGTCTGGGAGTGATTGGTGAATCTGTTTCCTGTCAATTTGATTGAAAGGCCTAGAACATGAATGCAGCATAGTTCTGGAATGTCTGGGAAGGTAGTGTATGGGTCAGCAGACTGAAAGTAGGGTTTCTCCTAGCAACAGCAAATGGCACCATTGGAAAGTTCTGGATTCAAACAAAATAAAAGGGAGATAAAGAAGAAAATCCACTCACATGTGCAAGCTTGGTTTTTCTTTAGTAGGCACAATTTTTGCTGCTTCCACACCAGCCACAATAGGATCCAGCTTTCTATGCGTTTGTGTGCAAGCACATTTGGGACATCTCTGGGGAGCTTTCAGGTCTTTGGCTGGAGGCAGGGCATCCATCATCAGTCACTCTTGTTCTGGCTTCCTGCTTTCCTTTCTCTGACTTATTAGTACCTACTGTACAAATCTACAGCCTTCAAATGACCATATGGGAGGATTTTTATAATGATCTTATAAGACTAATAATTCCCTTCTTATGTTATATATATGATTTTATAGTTGCAAAATGTATAATTTTGTGCATATATCTTTACCATGTGTTTTCTAGGTGAGTAATACATAATTTTAAACATTCTTTACTATTGCAAAAGCTTGGGGATTTTAGTAAGTAAAAATAGAAGCCATTGAAATTTTTTTTATTTCAACAGAAGATTAATACAATTTAACTTGTGTATTAAGACTTCTCTCTAAATAAATAAATATGTATAACAATAATGAATGAAAAAAGAGGCCATGAATTTGGAAGAAAGCAAGGAAAGGTATATGGGAGGGGATGAAGGTAGAACAGAGAAGCAGGTAATGATTCAATTATATTATAACCTCAAAAAGTAAAATATAAATAAACATAGAAAGGAAGAAACAAAAATGTGAGAATCCTTCTGTTGCAAAAACCCAGGCACAAAGGCCAGTATCAGAAGTGAACAATCACCCACCAACTCTGTGAAAATGGAAGAGGAATTGAGGTCTCCATAAGTCATGCTTGTTCTTTCTCACAATGCCCTCTATTGCTTAGCTGAAGTCAACATGATCCCTGTTGGTTTATTGAGATAATCCCATAATTGATCTACTTCTTTTATTGTACCTTCTAATGCAAACAATAGCCCTGTCTTCCCAGCAGCAAAACCCTTTGTGAAACTTAAACTCCCTCCTGCTATCTACGACAGCTAATCCTGTTCAACTTGACCAGATTTGAACCTTCTAGAAAACACTTTTGGTGTGTCTGGGTGGGTCTTTCCAGGGAGGTTTTCACAGAGAGAAGACACACCCTAAATGTCAGTGGCACTGGCTCCTGGATTTAATAAAAAAGAAAAGCAGGAGAAACCATGGAGGCAGAGGGATCAGCCACCTTAGTTTCTACAGCTCTCTATGCCTTCCCTGATACTATGGACTGTCCTCTAGCTGTAGGATAAAATAAACCTGTCCTTCCTGAGTTACTTCTGGTCAAAGAATTGATCATCAGTGACAGAAAATAGCTAATATATCTTTCTTCAAGTCCCTCAGTGTCTCCCCACTGCTCATAAAATACATACAAAATCCTTAGCATCATGTATGAGGTCTGCATGACTGTGTCACACATTACAGCTACGAGACCCCAATCAAGTTTCATAGTGCCAAGTCTTTTCTTCTACATTTCCTCCCACAAACTCAAACATGTCATCCGATCCCATCTTAGATTTTGCTTTTCAATGTCCTTTCTGATCCCTCAATCTAAATCTGGTCTCTATATTATGATCTTACAAAATTTTGAATATTTTATAACTATAATTGTGGTTTGTACCCAAGTAACTTTTATCTTTCACTTAGGACTAATCAGAAGTGCCCCTTACCATCAGCTTAGAATTTCTCAGTACGGCACAGATGAGTAGGATCAATAATATCTCCTATACTTTCTGTCTATCTTACCCTGTGCATTTTATAACACCACATGAACCTGATGAAATAGTTTTGAACAGAAAGCTGGTGAAATCCTTGCCTTACAGATTTAAATATCTAAGTTGGATCCTCATAATCTACATTTATAAAAAAGATTCCAGGCTGATAGCATCACTTGTAACTTTAGCACTGTGGAGACAGAAAAGAGAATCCCTAAGGACCACAGATCAATAAGCCTATCAGAGTTGTTGAGTGCCAGCCCCATTTCCCTCAAAAAAAGGAAAATACCTGAAGAACAACACATGCGGTTGACTTCTGGTCTCCACACAAATGTAACACTAACACACACACACCACACACACCACACACACACACACACACACACACACACACACACACACACACACACACACACACCAAATTACTGAGAAGCTTGATCATAAGGTGCCAACATTGTATGCTTTGCTAGGATCAGGCATCTGCCAGCTTATTGACAATCTTCTTCATTTAGTAGATGACTGGCTTGAAAATTCCCAGGAGGCTATGTCATTCTCAAATTCAGATCAATGAAATTAGTGTTGTGTTCCCTCTGAGGAATATTTTCTGCCTGCAACCTAAGACCTCTAAACCACTGAATCCAAACAAGGCATAACAAAGCAGACTCTTTTTATGTGGGTCACAAGGAAACAGACTGCAGACTTGGTAGATTTCTAAAGTTACTTAAGCTCTGAGTTTTCTTTCTGGAAAACTGAGACTTGTTTATTTACCATAATATTGTCTGTATTAATTAATGTTCTATTTAAGCTTGAAAAGAGTGTGCTATCTGTTGAAGATAGGAGTAGTGTTCAATAAATACCAGTCATATAAAAGTAGCTAAAGTCTTCTACCTTTATTGATTTTACTCTTCTATTTATTATGAAGGTAGGTGCTGAAAGAAGTCACTATAGTTTGAAATTTTCCAATTGTTTTTTTCAGTTATGTATTTTTTTGCTTCATGTGTTTTGAAGCTCTGAAATTTGACAAAAACATAAAATGTTGTATAATGTTGATGGGTATTTTATTATTATGAAGCAATATCTCCCCTGTATCTCCATAGATATTTTTACTCTGTCTGATTCCCCTGGCACAGAATCTCCTCCTTTCTAATACTACCGTGTGCCTTGTGTGTCTCTGAAGGTTTTCACTCTTCAACTATGTGTATTTTATTTTCTCTCTCCTTTCTGGTAAATGTTTTTACATGACTCTTTAAGCCAATTGGTGAATGACAGTCATTGTTATCATTGGTTTTAAATTTATCACCTTACTATGTACTTTGGACTTTTCTGACCTGAGTTTTTGTTTGCTAGTCTTTTCTTTGGTTTTGAGATTGCTGGGCAGTTTTTAGGTTTTTTAATAGCTTTGTTGTGAGCTCTCTAGTGCTTCAGCTTTCTTGCTGATTTCCTTCCTTCCATTTCCTTCCTCTTCTGATCCCTCCTCCCTTTTCTCTTCCATTCTTTCTTATTGAAGTTGATTGTACAGTATGCATCCTTATCATATCATAGCTGGTCTTGAAATAATATTATGCTATGCCACACATGAAGTCAGTCCTCATCTCCAAAGTTCTTGTTTTTGAAATACTTTGTACTTTATCTAAATAAAATATCACAGTTGGATTTAGTGTTTTTAACTTTTTATTGACTCTATGGACTTCACTTCATGCATTCTAACCCCATTCATCTTCCCATACCTTCGTATCCACCCTCTGCCTTTGCAACTTCTCTAGTTTCTGCTACACTCTTGGTCCTAGGTCCTCACTGGGACATCTATTGGATATCCTATGGTTTCCTGGTGTCATGGAGATCCTGCAGCTTTGAATCTGCTGGTCTGACCCTTTCACACGCATTTCATAGATCAGGTGCGTGTTGGGGAAGGCTAACTCATAGCCCTGGTTCTGGGTCTGGATAGTAACTGCCAACTCTCCCTCATCATCATCACCAAGGCAAGCTCCCCAGCAGTGTCCCAGCTATCTCACCCAGTGTAGCATACAGCAAGGACTCAGGCCTGTTCTATTATCACACCCTCTGTGCTAGGTCCCCACACACACCACTACCACCAAGGCAAAGTGCAGAGCCTGCACTCCCAAATGTTGCAGTTGTGGAGGGGCAGGACCTTCTCTCATGTCCATAAGGCCAGATCTCTCAGATACTGCAGGTGGCAATGGGGAGGGCATCCCTCTCTTCCTCCAAAACACCACATGGAAGATAAGTGGAGGGGTCAGTTCTCGGCTGTCACACTCTCAGGGCCAGCACTTAGTTTAATTGTTGTTATATGAGGTTTTTTTTTAAAACCCAGAACCATCTTTTAAAAAATTTTAAATTTAAGAGCAACAAAATTGTGTTTGTTTTACAAAGAATCTTTCATTTGTTTTTGTATTATTGGCCTATATGTTATAACAAAAATTTTTATTTAGTACTCTAAAAATAATATTCTATAGTTAACAGAAATATATAGTAGGGTTTGAAAGATGGCTTAGCAGCTAAGAGAACTGGCTGCTCTTACAGAGAATTTGGGTTCAATTCTCAGCACCCACATGGCAGTTCACAACTGTCTGTAACTTCAGTTCCAAAGGATCTGACACCTGCTCTGTCATGTGGACATCAACAACAACATACATGCAGAAAAATACTTATACATATAAATTTATAAAATAAATATATATATACTGAGAGACTTGATTCTCCTCTTGATAGGTTAAAAATGTTCCTCTATATGTTTCTCGTAAGAGGTCACAGGTCATTCCATGGTTTGTTTCCTCACATAATGCCCCGATACTGGTTTTATAGGATTTCCCTTTCATCAGGCTTTTCATAAATGTGCTTACAAAGTTCCTTACTACTTCTTGCCACTCTTTAAACCTTGCTTCATGCTCACTTAATTTCTTGGGTAGGTACTTTTATATCTGTCATCATCTAATACAAGATGATTTGGGTTATAATTTCTTTAAATATTTTCTACCTACTTCCTGAAATCCAATTCAATATTTTATACTTTTATGTTGTCTCACAAACCACTAAAGTGCTTTTTTTCTGGCTAAATTCATATTTGTCTAAGTTACTTATCTATTTCCATGGCCAATGCAATTTATAATAGGATGAATTTATTGGAGCTTACAGTTTCAGGGGGACAGAGTACATGATCCTCATGGCCAGGAGTATGCAGTAGGCAGGCAGGCATTGCCCTGAAGCCGTAGCTGAGAGCCCACATCTTGAGACAACAACCATGAGGGAGAAAGAACACTTACTGGGAATAGCAGAAGCATTTTAAAACTCAAAGCCCATCCCCAATGACACACCTCCTCCAACAAGGCCACACCTTCTAATCCTTCCCAGAGAGTCTCACCAATAGGGGGTCAAATATTCAAATACATGAAGGTCATTCTCATTTAAACAACCACAATATTTTTGCTTCTTGGATTGTGATTATTTACCTGTACCTTTTCTGATTTTTTAATTTTACACTGTCCTGTCACTTCAGGCTACCCAGGATTTTCTTAAATCTTTATTTTTTTATATTGTATTTCTAGCCCTAGAATTGTTATTATTTTATAGCTTACATTTATCTTATAACAATGTCTGCTTCCCTTTAAATTCTTGGAAAGAACTCTAGTGCTTGTTTTAACATTCTTGTCTTAAACTTAATTTTCTTTACTACTTCAAGACAAGTTTCAACTATTTTCTTTTCTCTGATGTACTGGTCTTTATGTGACTGGTAATTTTTCCTGAATGCCAGACATGATTACCAGGTAGTCCAGAATCTGGATGTTTTTGATTCTCTTTAAAGAATGTTGGGTCCTATTTTCTCAAGATGTTTTCATATCAATCTGATCATTTTAATCCCCATTTTTAAGATGAATCCTTTGACTGTTAGAAAAAGCCTCTCCACTGTCATTTTTCCAACACAAACCATTACACCCTGTGTGAGCTCTTTGGAATCTGCCACTTAGAACTTTTTACTGGCTTTTTATTGCCATAATAATAGAATCTCACACTATGAAGAAAAACTTAGTACTTAAGACCCCTGAAAATCTCTGCATAGCATTCTGGATCACTATCTCCATCTAATTCCCTTTTCTAGATTATTGCTTCAAATTTCTACATGTCTGAATCTACTGAACTTTAATACCTGCATCCTAAACCTTGTGAACTTTCTGCCTTGTATTGGGAGTTTGCTGCTGCAACCTGGTCCACTATCTCTCTCTAAAAAAGTGAGGAGAAAGGTCTCCTGGTTTCCTTCTTTCACTGACTATCTTCCCTTGGATGTTGGACATGTAGAACCCCCACTGTCACCAAACACTCTCTCATGTCATATTCAGCCAGAAAAGCAGAGTCAAGATATTTCAAATTGGCATGAATTTAATACACATCAATAGATTTTTTTGGAACCACTGGAAATACAGGGAAAAAAACCAAATTATTGGCCTATTCACTAACAGATTTTTATCTTTAAGATGGTTACAAAATTGTAGAGACTGAAGAAATGTAAAATCAAAATGTAAATAACTATCACAAAGACAGGGAGCTTCAAACAAAGGAAAGAAAAAGTCAAGGATTCCTGCCAAATTTTATGTCTGTTGAATTCCATGCTAGAGTAACTTCAGGGGCTCAGACTATAGATCCCCAGAGATGAGGGGACTACAAGATAGCCCAACAATTCAAGCATACAAAAAGATAATCAGTCAAAAAGGTCTATGCATATAAACTATCTTGTATAGCACAAGATTTTAAGCATACAAAAATGCAATTATCAAGGAGGCAGATGGGGGACTAGAAGGTCATCTCCAAGGCTAATCCTGACGGCCTTAGGAAGCATAGGGTTGGAAGAGGCTATACCTGATGGCTAATCCTGCCTTTCTACCTCCTTTAGATGAATCATTGTCATCTCTAAAATACAACCTATTATAAGTAATAATAGGAATTGCCCATAAAGTTCCTGGCATATTACTAATTAGAAATTAATATTTATTCATCTATTAGGAGTAGTTCAAAAAAGAAAAAAAATCTCTAAAGAGCTTTTTTACCCTAAAATATGGTTGGGCATAGCAATCAAGCAGTGAGTTGCTTTATACATTTATGATCTATTCAAGTGAAGTTATTAGATGTGCATCTTATTTTTTTTTTTTTACTTTTCTTGATAAATTCTTTCAGGTTTTCTATTTCTAGTTTTGTCTCAGTTTGTGCCTTCTTTATTGCTTCTATTTTGGTTCTAATTCTTGGCCAATTTCTTTCACCCATTTGTCTTCTTTTTCTTGGTTTTCTTTTTCTTGGTTTTCTTTATTTTCTTTCAAGGCTTTGTTCATCTCTTCTAATTTTCTGTTTGTATTTTCTTCTATTTCTTTAAGGGAGTTTTTTAATATCCTCTTTTAAGTTTCTATCAGTTTCATAGAACTGTTTTTAAGGTCATTTTCTTCTGTTCCCTTGTTATGTTCAGGTCTTGAAGCTATAGAGCTACTTCTTCTTCTTCTTCTTCTTCTTCTTCTTCTTCTTCTTCTTCTTCTTCTTCTTCTTCTTCTTCTTCTGGTGGTGTCTTGTTGACCTTTGTATTGTTGTATGTATTCTTGCACTGCCGTCTGCCCATTGTTTCCCCAATTCTCTCTTGGTTAGTTCTTGGTTAGTTTCTAGTGAGTTGTCAGTCTGAGGGCTCTTAAGGCTCTGAAGGCTCTTAATTAGCTATGTGCTCAGAGAGCTGGCTGTTCTCGTGAGGTCCCAGTGTTATGCCAGTCGTCACCACTTGACCTCTCACCTCTCAGCTATGTGCCCAGGGACTTGGCTGTTCCTCCATTGCTATTACACAAGCCGTGAAATGGGTGGGCTGTGCTCTCTGCATCGAGGTCGAGAAGCTGTCTCAGGGCCCGGGATCGGGTGGCGGAAGTCACCTTCTGACCTCAGATTTCCCTGCTGTGCTCCTAGGAACTCCCCTGCTTTCTTGCCACTACCACACCAGTCTCTCTCTGTGCAGACTGTGCTCCCTGCAGAAGTCGAGTTTCTTACCTCTGGGACGTGCACCCAGGACCAAGGAACCCAGCTGTTCCCCCACTGCTATTCTCCTAGCTGTGATCTGGGCAGGTAGTGGTCTCAACCTCAATCATCTCCTCCTCCCATCATATCTGCCCTCTGCCCTTACAACCTTCTCCCATCAAAATAAAATAAATTTTAAAGAAAAAACAACAAGCAAAAAACAAACAAAAAAGTCTCAGTGTAGAAGCTATAATGTTGTACAGTGAGTCACACAGAATACCCTTTAGTCTATATTTTTTCCTTTAAGTCTTAATTGCAATGAGTCATTAGCCTTGTTTGAGACCTCTGGCCTCTGCTACACCATCCTTACTGGGCTCTCACTTGGATTCCTCTTGGATATACTGCTGTTGTCCTGTTTCATGAAGATCCTGCAGCTTTAGATCCAGCCCCCTCACATGCTCCAGCGGTTAATAGATGAGGTGGATGTTGAGGTAGGCCAACTCATATCCCTGGTTCTAGATCTGAGTGGTAACTGAGTTGGTCAGCCTGCCAGCTTTCCCTCATCATCACCACCAAAGCAAGCTCTCTAGTACTTCCCTGGCCAGTTCACACAATGTATCAGGCAGCAAGGACTGAGGCCAGTTCTCCTCTTCTCAGGTCCTCAGATCCCTGTCCTCTATACTCACATCAGCAGAGCCAGCCCTACTGCTTTTCCCTGAATATAAAGTGCAGGGCCCGCTTTCCTGTGATCATACTCTTGAGGCCAGCTCTTTTGTCTGATGCATGTGGCAAGAGAAAACAGCTTTCCCTCACCCATGGCACCACATGGCAGATGAGGTAGGGGCAGGATCAATCCTCATGCTCTCACACCCTCAGACTTGGCTTACCTGTGCCCCTGCCAACAGGGGTAGCTCTCTTGTTCTATCCATGTGAGTACAATGTCTGCCCTCCAGAGTGCTGCAGCTTGCGAGGGTCCGGAACAGCACTCTGGCTCTCATGACTTTGGGAGCAGCTCTCTCACCTACAGTAGATTTGAAGAGTAGTGAGGCATCTCTACCCATGCTACCCTGTGACAAATAGTGAGGCTTACTCCCCTACTCTTATGCCTTCTGGCTGGCTTACACACACCCCCACCAATGGAATCAGCTCTATTCTGCTGCCCAGGTGAGATGTGAGGGATGCTCTCTCAAGTGCTGAAGTTAGTCGAGGGGCAGGTCCAGATTTTCCTAGTATTGTAGCCAGTGAAGAGCAGGAGTCACGGATATCAACACAGACCTTGCTGCTGGACCACAGATCTAACATGGCCCAGTCACAGCTCAGCCTATACAATGCCATGGTGGTGGCAGCACATGTCACTCAGGTCTATATAGTCCCAGCAGTAGCATGCCCCTCTTACACCAACCTGGCCATAGGTGGTAGCCCAGATACTGAGCATTTATGTGGCCTTTGGTTGCAACATCAGCCATGATCATCAACACAGACCTAGGCTACAATAAAATCACAAATGGTCCCTGGCAGCAGTCTGGGCCCAGATGTCATTATGGCAGTCTGGGCCCAGATGTCATTATGGTCTTAGCTGGCATCACAGCTCACCTAGATCAGCATGGACCCAGTGGTAGCATGGCATTCAAGTGCCACGATGTCCCCAGATTGCAACCCAGACCCTATGCATCTGCTCAGCCTTCCATGATAACAGGAGTCACAAACATCAATGTAGACTTTGGTTGTGGTAAGCTCATTGGCCTAGATACAGCCCTTGGCCATAGTTCAGGTTCAGATTATACCAGCCCTGAGTAGCAGCATAAGCCACACAGATCTGTATGGCCCCAGTAGCCCTCAAACACCAGCATGGCCTTAGGTGTCTGCCCAGACTACAGCCCTCTGCACAGTTCTCAGAGGCAATGGGAGCCACTGACATCAACATGGATCCCAGCTGCAGCAGGTCCACATGGCCCTTGGCAGCAGCCTAGGCCTCAACATGACCTTGGCCCTGGCTAGCTGCCAGGCCTCCCACATCAGCTAGTTTCTCACTGCTCTCTATTCTTCAGATTAACCTCTCTCTCTAGGACATGAACCTTTCTGCTTCTCTCACTCTCCCATTTCCACACCATATACTTGATCACCATAAGTGTGCCCATGTCTCTGATCTCCATCTGCCCAGGGTGAGTGTAACTCTTCTCCTGACCCCGAGCCTCATGACACTGGGCACACTTCTGGATATGCATACCATACCACGCACTCACTCTTCTCATGGTATTTGACTCATTTTCTGTAAGCAGAACCTTACTCTTCAGATCAGATTCACAGATCATGAAGGTTTTCTGCACAGAGTGTGTGTGCAGCTCAGGGGCAAGCCAAGCACTAGCAAGCAAAACAAGTTGCTAGCCAACTAGATTGCCTACCATAGCTTAATCTTCTGTCTTAGTTAAGTTTCTATTACTGTGATAAAACATTATGACAAAAAAAGGAAAGAACAAAAGAAAAAAAAGAAAAGGGTTTATTTCACCTTGTTGTCAGTCCCTCATCCAGGGAAGTCGGGAAAGGACCTAAAAGCAGGAACCTGTGGGCAAGAACTGATGCTCATGGAGAAACACTGGTTACTGGATTGCTGCTCATGGCCTTCTTTTGACATTCGGAACTGCCTGCCCAGAAGGGGCACCACTCAGAAAGGGTTTGGTTCTCCCACATTAATCATCAATGAAAAAAACACCCTACAGATTTGCTACAGGCCAATCCTATATAACATTCCTTGATCAAGATTCCTTCTTCCCATATGACCCTAGTTTACATCAAATTGACATAAAATTCACCAACACGTTACCTAGACATATTTTTGGTATATCTTATTTTACTTATATGTATTGAGGGAAGAGGCATATACCTGTGAGTAGAGATGCCCCCAGAGGCCAGGTAGTGTCAGGTCCCTTAATTCTGGAGTTACAGGAGACTGTGAACTGTCCAGTGTGGGTGCTGAGAACTGAATTTGAGTCCTCTGCAAGAGGAATATGCACCCTTAACCACTGAGTCATGCCTCTAGAACCTAGACTTTTTTATTTCACACCTGTAACCTGGCAACTCTGCCACATTTATTTTTTTAATATTATGGGGACACAACTGGTAATTTAAATGACAATAAACTAAACCTTATGTGTCAAGATTATATCCATGGTTTATTTAAGGTATTGTGATCATTCTTAATATTTGCTATGCTCACTCTAATTATGATTTTCATCAAACACAAATTTATAATTCACTTATACAATATATTCTGTGCACTATTAAAACATCTTAATTTAAAATAAAAATTAAGCAGTTGATATTTTTTTTACTTTTAATTCATAAAAATATTCTACACAAACAAGGCTGCTTTTTGAAACTACTTTGGCTGTTTACGTTTACATTTAACCATTAGCTGTGGTTCTCAGATCCTCTCGGGAAATGGGGAGGATTTCTTCAAATCATAGGCAATATAAATGAAGATATATGCTGATGACATTGTAGTGTTCATGACAAATTCAGACAAGTATCGGTAAGTCTTGATGCCCTTACTGGTTTAATTTATGTAACTGTAAGAACTTAAAATCTGTTGTGATACCAATGAATGGCTCTTACCTAAAGTCATTAATCGCATACCCACCATTACCCTTGGGCACTATTTAGGAATACAAACCTTAATATCAAGAACTGTGTAATCTTAGTGAAATAATAGACACTGAAAATAAAACCTGGCAAAGGTTTATGAGCATCAGTTCCTGGGCTCATTTTATTTGCTGGCATTTCAAGGTTTTTGTTTTCTCCCTATACCTCCTCTTCCTTTACTCTCTTCTGCAGGAGTTGGCTTGGTTCTATCTGAACACTATCTATCTTCTCAGAGTGCCTATCTTCACAGGGCAGGTAACAGGTAATGGGGTGGTTTTTATAAGCTTCCACATATCAAGGATAATGCTAAAATGCATAAAAGGGGAAAAAAGATGAAAATAAGGAAGAAGTCGTATTTCAGGCACCGAAAGTCTTTCTGTTTCCTTGACTTCCAAACTAACTGACATGTCAACTATAAATATCAATCTGTCCCACTTTCTACTTCTTTCCTATGTTGCTCAGCCCAGCCTTCTCTCTGGAAATACTTGGCCTAACAGACTGGAGCTTTTGAAATGCAGAAGAGCAGCCACCAACAATCATCTACCTCATTTATTTCAAACTTGTGTGCAAATGGAACAGTTACTGTCAATCAGCTCTAAATCGCTTTATTTTCTCTCCATTCCATGCAGAATCAAGATTGAAGAACTGGGTAAGTTCTGTACAAACATGAAGGTCTTAGCTCAACCTCCAGATCTCATATTTTTAAAAAGTCAGAGGTGGAGACTCACATGTGTAACTCCAGATCTATGGATTGATGGACAGCCAATGTAGCCAAATAGGTAAACACAAAGCAAGAGACCCTGCTTCAAAAACAAAAGTAAACCGAGGAAGACATAGGAGGTTAACCTCTGACCTCCACATGCACATGCTTGGGTACTCACACACAAATAGTCATATACCCCACAGAAGAGACAGAGACAGAGGAAGACACACACAGAGATAAAGGAGAGAGAGAAAATATGAGATTGAATCTGATTTTGTGTGATGATTCCCCAGATTCTAGGGCAACAGGAATATCTATGTGGGTGATAAGGTATGAACAGAATGCTAGGAAAGATGACTTCCTACCACACTCATGGTCCTCTGGGCTCCCCTCCCTCTTCTAGCCTGGACTCTAACAGTATCCTGAAGATGCAACTATCAACTTCCAGACAGAATTTCTTTTGCTCTATACACAAAGAAATGACAAAGTAGATTCAAATACTGTCGTGGGGTTTATGTTATTTGTAGCCAATGCCCTTGTTAACTGATAAAAGCAGTATCTCTGTTTATAAATCTCACATGGAAGACTTTCCTTGGAGTCTTTGACATGGAAGTGAGGTGGTCTAGTTTCCATAATTGTCAGACAAATTAAAATGTGCTTGTTACATGGTATTGCCGATGCAGCACCTCTCAATGTTTATGGTAATAACAAAACCTTTGAGATAATTGAGTATAGGAACAAGTACACCCCTAAAAGAGATAGAAATCATTATTAATAAGCCATGTCTCATCAGAAGAGGGATGTTTCTAGTCCAGTCATATTTTATGGTTAGAATTACAGCAGCAAGGCAAGAGAAGGGTGGCAGATTAATATTGGACTAACTGACTGGCTTTTAAATCTGCCTCAATAAGCCTGCAAATGCTGCTTTTTATTGAAACTGAGTGCAAGCTCAGTAGCATCAGGAATCAGGCACCAGAGCACCCAAGCAATTTTGACACACACCAGAACACATTCTGTGGTACAGAAGAAAACATTAGTCTGGCTTCCTCTGAGTGTGCCAACATTCCCATACCTTATTTACTTCTTCTCATGAGGGTAGAAAAAAAAATTGTACTGAGTGAGAAAAGGAAATACTAAAATGGGAATCATGACACCCATCTGATTCTCACAAATCAATATTTGTTCAAAATCTTCCCACGATTGCACTGCATATGAATCAGGAAGCACCAAATTTGCTACAGTCTGGCAAAAGTTACATGTATGGTATCTGTAACCCAAGCTCCTGGGGGAGTATCGCTCTCCTCCATCAAGGGGCATCCCTGGCTTATGCTCTAGGATGAACTGACATCTGTGAGTTCTATGTGCTGAAATGGTTGTATGCTGGACATTTCTTGCGCTCCAATCTGCCTTTTCCCAGACAGGCTTCTCCAATAAGGAAGATATTACAAAAGAACTGTTGATATACAGTGAGAGACTGCCTACACAGGGTATCCATCCACACCAAAATAAACATCGAATTGTTAATTGCAGCTGACATGCAGTTGGCAAAAAACATTTCAAGTTATTTGTATTACTAACAGCCGTCTGAGGCCTTATTTTATCTCCTAAATCTGCTGAAGTTTTCTGAATGAATTTTTACTGTCACATTTAAGGAAACAATTAGAAGCATGGACGAGGAATTCCCTCCAGCCTCACTTGTCTAGTGGATCTGAAGGCTGGTGAACAAGCATGCAAGAGTCACGGAAGAGTCAGGTTCTTTCCCCAGCCTCCTCTTCTTCATGAAGACACAAATCTAGGAAAGGAAAAATGCATCAAGCTCATCTGAAATGCGCACTTTCAGAAATACCATGTAACATTAAAAATTAATCTTTCACCTTTTGATGTTCTGGAGCTTTCTGTGTTTATTCAGTGAGGCTGTTCTTTTAAGCCAGATGGTGGCTGGATTTTTCCTCAAGGGTGGTGAATACACTATTAGTACACATTTTGTATTCTAGCCATTATGATTCTTTCCTTTTTACATTATTATAGACACTTGAATCATATGTATAAAAATCATATATATAATACATATTATATTTATATTAAAAACTATTCATTGTTCTTGAAGGCAGGACCTGTATATAAATATGCTCTGGGTTAATAAAAAATGAGAGTGGAATAAACAGCACTAGTCCATAGGAGAGAATGGAATCAGGGAGAGTAGACAGGCATATAAATAACAATAACATAAGCAGAAAATTGGTGTGCCAGAAGAGAAATGAAAATAGACAAGGAGGAGTCTAGGAAAGAGAGTTCTGGGGGCAGAGCCATACCTGGGGGAGGGCGAGGAGTGGGATGGGGGAAGTTAGCAAAGAGAGGTAAAGAATTGGGACAGGAGAAAACATCATGTCACAGAAGTTGAGGTCATGAAATGCTAATGTTTAGCTAACTTACAATCATATAGGTAAACCACCAGAATGCCTCTAGCCTATATATAAGTGGTAGTTTTGTACTTGTGCTGGCTAGTTATATGTCAACTTGACCCAAGCTAGGGTCACTGGAGCGGGCAGAACCTCCGTTGAGAAAATGACTCTATAAGATCTGGCCTATAGACCATTTTTTAACTAGTGATTGATGTGGGAGGGAACTGCCTATTGTGAATGAAGTCATCTTTGGGTTGGTGGCCCTGGGTTCTATTAGCAGACTGAGCAAGCCATGAGGAGCAAGCCAGTAAGCAGCATCCCTCCATGGCCTCTGCACCAATTCCTGCCTCTAGGGTTCTTTTCTGTTTGAGTTCTTGTCCTGACTTTCTTTGATGATAAACAATGATATAGAAGCCTAGGTCAAATAAAACAATGATATAGAAGCCTAGGTCAAATAAACCTTTTCCTCCCCAACTTGCTTTTGGTCATGGTGTTTCATCACAGAAATTGTAACCTTGATTAAGACAATACTCCTTAGGTGCAATGAAAATTGAAGTATATCCAAAATGAAAAGGACAAAACTGAGGTTAGTTTTCAAGATCTCAGGACACTGACATCCTATTTGTTATAATAAGAATGGTATTTATGGTATCACTACTGTATCTAACAGAGGCTGGAACTGTGGTCTGGAAGAAGATTCTGTGTTGATATGGACAATGAATGACTGTGGACTGTGCCCTGTGCACAGTGCAATGTACAGACCTCATTCATGTGAGGTTCTCCTCTGAACCAGTCCTGTGGAAACCTTAATATTCATTTTCTAAAGAAAAGATGGTACAATCAACTCTAAGTTAGGGCTCCCCCTTATTCTTTCTGCCTTCAGCTCACATGCTGTTTAGGAGTCTTCAGAGTTCCTGGCTTCAAAGTTATGCACCTATAATAAAATTTTGTCCAGCTGTCAACAGCAACAAAATGTATAGAATTAAAGATTTTAGAGAATATCATACTAGATGAACTAAGTCAGGCCTCAAAAAATAGAACTATGGCTTGTTTTCTCTAACATGCAGGACTATTGGGGAAAGGCACTAGGTGAGAGGGGGGTGTCAGGAGCAGAAGAGGACATGATTAAAGCACATGATAATCTCAAACAAAGTGCTATTCAAAAACCCATTGCTTTGTGCAAGGAGAATACACTATTTTAAAGAAGCACTCTTAGGGTTAGGAAGAAGGCTTCGCAGTTAAGAGCACTGGCTGCTCGTTCAGAGGCCCTGGGTTTGGTTCCCAGGACATACATGGCTGCACATCATCTATAACTCTGGTTCCAATTCCCTCTTCACACCTACAAAGGCACCAGGCGCATATGCAATAAGCATACATGCATGCAGGCAAGACATTCATATATCTATAATAAAATTAAATAAAGTTTTAAAATAAAACTGTTTCTGGCTTCTGCATATCTGCACCTACATGTAACAATTTTCTCAAGTGTTTCTATCATTTGTAAATAACAAAATAACAAACAAGAGATTTTTCACAAACAAGAAAGTGAATAAATAAGTAAAAAATGCAGAATCAGTATTTCCTTAAGTAAAAATATATGAACAGATGCGTATGTACATGCATGTTTATTAAACTAAATGTCCATTCAACTTCCTTAAACACTTGACAAGACCAGTTGTCTGTGAGATTCTTGCTAACAGGCTCTCAGCCACATTAAGTGCTCATGAAGTACACAGAAGCTGTATTTTATCGTGCAGCTCTAATTGAGCTGTCTAGGTTAAAGAAGCCGAATGTTACAGAAATGTTTATTATACAAGCACATTCAATCTGAAATTGGAGAGGAAGATTTTTGCAGCTTCGGGTGTAATTTATCTCTGCAAATGGCAACAAAAAAGGCCTTTTATCACCCTCCCATTTCAGTGAATTATGTTTATGAGACCCTCTCACTGTTGTGTGTCTGCTTTCATGCCAATATGAAGAGAAGTTGGGTCTCAAGCCCTTCCCGGTTGAATCTCATTATCTTCTCTGTTTCATATTTCTCATCAAGACATACACCTTGGGCTCAGAATGGAGTTCTACAGGTAGAGTGCTTACCTGGAGTGCAGGGTGCCCTGGATCTGATCCCTAACCCTACATAATGAACAATTCAAGCATGGAGGTGCTTTAATCTGGCACTCAGAAGGTAGACACAAGACGAGAAGTTCAAGGTCTTACCTCAGCCAAACAGCAAATCTGAGGTCATTCTATACTATGTGAGAGCTTGTCATAAAAACTAGAAAGGAAAAAAGGTGTGTGATGTGCCTTCCCCATACATGCCTCACAGTTACAGTCATTTACACATACTATGGCTTAGAGCTACTATTGGCCTATAGTGAGAAAAGAGGGTACGCTGTAAGATGTGTGTAGCAATTATTTTAATAGCTTTGTTTCAGTCAAATTGCCACTGGAGACTTGGATTGTTGTTGTTGTTGTTGCTGTTGCTGTTGATTTCATCTCCTCCTCTTGGTATCCTAGTACCAGACTGATTTAGCACCTCATAAAATTTAAGTATATCCATACTAAACATGAGAAAAACAATTGAGAAATTTTTTTGTTCTTTTTCTTTTTTTAATTATTTACATAATTTTCTATCTGTGTATATCCTTATTCAAGGTTCCTTTCCCCTCCCACCCCCCTCTAGTCACTCTCTCTTCTCCACATCTCCCTATCTTCTTCCCCAGCATGGAAAGGAGTTCCCAAGGTTCCAATATTGCTCAGTTCAGCCTCCACTCCTGGCAGATTCAGTTTCCTCCCCCCAACATCAAGACTGAGTCAGGTGTTCCTCTAGAGGGAGTGGGATCCAAGGTGCCCCTCTCAGGTGTTTCAGATCCCACTGTTCAGTGGTTGTGGTTTGCAGCTTGGACATGCTTTCCTTTTTTCATTTTTGTTTAGAGTCCACTAATGAGTGAATGCATCCTCTGCTTATCTTTCTGGGGTTGAGATATCATGCTCAGGAGGATATTCTCCAAATCTTTCCAGATGCCTGCAAATTTTAGGATATCATTTTTCTTACTGCTGAGTAGTACTCCATTGTGTAGATGTACCACAGTTTGTTAATCCATTCTTCAGTTGAGGGGCATCTAGGTTGCTTACAGGTTCTTGTTATTATGAATAATGCTGCTATGAACATAGTCGAGCTACTACTACCTTTGAAGTGCAACTGTGCGTCTTTAGGGAATACACTCAGAAGTGGTATTGCTGGATCCTTGGGGAGATTGATTCCCAGTTTTCTGAGAAACTGCCATGCTGCATTCCAGAGTGACTGAACAAACTTACACTCCTAGCAACAATGGAGGAATGTTCCCCTTTCTCCACAATGTCTCCAGCATAGTCTATCATCTGTGCCTTTTAGCCAATCTGACAGGTGTCAGGTGGTATTTCAAACTTGTTTTGATTTGCATTTCTCTGATGGCTAAAGATGCTGAGCATTTTTTCAAGTGCATTTCAGCTATCTGTAATTCAGCTGAGAATTCTCTTTTTAGTTCTGAACCCCATTTTTGATTGGCTTATTCAAGGTTTTGGACTCTAGATTCTTGAGTTCTTTATATATTTTAGAGATCAGTTCTCTATCACTTGTAGGGTTGGTGAAATTCTTTTCTGATTCTGTAGGCTGTCGTTTTGTTCTATTGACAGTGTCCTTGGCTTTACAGAAGCTTCTCAGTTTCAGGAGGCTCCATTTATTGATTGTTGTTCTTAGTGTCTATGCCACTGCTGTTATATTTAGGAAGTGGTCGCCTGTGCCAATTCTTAGAAGGGTATTTCCCACTTTCTTTTCTATCAAGTTCAGAGTGGCTGGGTTTATGTTGAGGTCTTTGATCCACTTGGATTTGAGTTTTGAGCAGGGTGACAAGCTTGGATCTGTTTGCATTTTTGTATATACTACCATCCAGCTATGCCAACCCATTTGTTAAAGACACTATCTTTTTTCCATTGAATATTTTGGGCCTCTTTGTCGAAGATCAGGTGTTCATAGGTTTTTTTGGGTTAATGCCCGGATCCTCAGTTCTGTTTCATTGATCCACAAGTCTATTTTTATGCCAGTACCAGGCTATTTTTATGACTGTAGCTCTATAGTATAACTTGAAGTCAGGGATGATGATGCCTGCTGAGGTTCTTTTGTAGAGCAAAATTGTTTTGGCAATCCTGGCTTTTCTGTTTTTCCAAATGAAGTTGAGTATTATTCTCTCAAGGTCCATAAAATATTGTGTTGGGATTTTGATGGGCAGTGCATTGAATCTGTAGATTGCTTTTGGTATAATTGCCATTTTTACTATGTTGATCCTACCTATCCAAGAATTGGGAGAGCTTTCTATTTTCTGATATCTTCTTCAATTTCTTTCTTCAGTGATTTAAAATTTTTGTCATATACATCTGTTACTTCTTTGGTTACAGTTACTCCAAGGTATTTAATGCTATTTGCAGCTATTATAACGGGTGATGTTTCCCTTATTTCTTTTTCAGCCCTTTTACTTTAGTGTATAGAAGGGCTACTGATTTCTTTGAGTTAATCTTGTATCCTGCTACATTCCTGAAGGTGTTTATAAGCTGTAGAAGTTCCCTGGTAGAATTTTGTGGGTCGCTTATATATACAATCATATCATCTGCAAATAGAGATAGTTTCACTTCTTCTTTTCCAATTTGTATCCCCTTAATCTCCTTTCGTTCTCTTATTGCTTTAGCTAAAACTTCAAGAACTATATTGAATAGATAAGGGGAGAAAGGACATCCTTGTCTAGTTCCTGATTTTAGTGGGATTACTTTGAGTTTTTCTACCTTAAGTTTGATGTTGGCTGTCGGCTTCTTGTAAATCATCTTTATTATATTGAGATATTTTCCCTTTATTCCTGATCTCTCCAGGGCTTTTATCATAAAGGTGTGTTGGATTTTGTCAAAGGCTTTTTCAGCATCTACGGATATGATCATGTGGTTTTGTTCCTTTAGTTTGTTTAAATGATGGATAACATTTACGGTTTTTTATATGTGAAACCAACCGTGCATTTCTGGGATGAAGCCTACTTGGTCGTGGTGGATGATATTTTTTATATATTGTTGTATACAGTTTGCTAAAATTTTGTTGAGAATTTTCGCATCAGTATTCATGAGGGAAATTGGTCTGTAGTTCTCCTTCTTTGTTGTGTCTTTGAGTGGCTTGGGTTTAGGGTAATTGTGGCCTCATAAAAGGAATTTCGCAATATTCCTTCAGTTTCTACTGTCTGAAATAGTTTGAGGAGTAATGGTAATAATTCTTCTTTGAATTTCTGGTAGAATTCTGCACTGATACCATCTGGACCTGGGCTTTTTTTACTTGGGAGGCTTTTAATGACAGCTTCCATTTCCTTTAGAGTTATAGGACTTTTTAGGTAATTAATCTGTTCTTCATTAAATTTTGATAAATGTTACCTGTCCAAAAAGCTGTTCATTTCCTCTAGGTTTTCCATTTTGTGGAATATAGATTTTCTAAGTATGATCTGGTAATTCTCTGATTTTCTTGGGGTCTGTTGTTAAGTTCCCCTTTTCATTTCTGATTTTGTTGATTTGAATACTCTCTCTCAGCTTTTTTTATTAGTATGGATAAGGGCTTATCTATCTTGTTGACTTTCTCAAAAAACCAACTCTTTGATTCATTGATTCTTTGTATTGTTCTTTTTGTTTCAATTGTTTTGATTTCAGTTCTAAGTTTGATTATTTCCTGCCGTCTACTCCTTCTAGGTGAATTTGCTTCTAATTGTTCTAAGGCTTCTGCTGTGCTGTTAGTTCTCTAGTGTGGGATTTCTCTAGGTTTTTCATATAGGCATCTAGTGCCATGAATTTTCCTCTTAAGACTGCTTTCATTGTGTCCCACAAGTTTGGGTAAGTTGTGGATTCGTTTTCATTAATTTCTAGGAAGACTTTGATTTCTTTCTTAATTTCTTCCTTGACCCAGAGGTGGTTCAGCTGAATGATGTTTAGCTTCCATTAGTTTGTAGGCTTTCTGTGATTTTTGATGTTGTTGAAGTCGAACTTTAAGCCCTGGTGGTCAGATATGTTACAAGGGATTATTTCCATTTTTTGTATCTGTTGATATTTGCTTTATGACCAATTATGTGGTCCATTTTAGAGAAAGTTCCATGAGGAGCTGAAAAATATGTATATTTCTTTGCATTTGGGGGGAATCTTCTGTAAATCTCTATTAAATCCATTTGCGTCATAACCTCTGTTGGACTCCTTATTTCTCTGTTGAGTCTCTGTCTGGTTGACCTATCTAGGGGTGAAAGTGCAGTGTTGAAGTCTCCCACTATTAGGGTTTGAGAATTGGTGTGGGATTTGAGCTTTAACAGTGTTTCTTTTACATAGGTAGGTGCTCTTATTTTAGGGGCATAAATATTCAGAATTGAAATCTCCTCTTGACCAATTTTTCCTGTGATGAATAAGTAATGACCATCTTGGTCCCTTTTAATTGCTTTTAGCTTAAAGTCTACTTTGTTAGATATTTGGATGGCAATTCCAGCTTGTTTCTTAGGACCATTTGATTAGAAAATCTTTTCCCAACCCTTTAGTCTGAGCCTATGTCTGTCTCTGTGGTTGAGATTGTTTCTTGTATGCATCAGAAGGATGGCTTCTGTTTCTGTATCTATCTTGTTAGTATGTATCTTTTTATAGGTGAGTTGAGTCCATTGTATGAAGGGATATTAGTGACCACTGATGGATGTTTCCTGCTATTTTTGGTAATAGCTTGTATGTATTTCCTTCTCTGGGATATTCTTCTGTGGGATTACTAAATGTTTGTTGTTTCATGGGTGTATCTGGGATCCTTAGGTGGAGGTTTCCCTCTAATGCTTTCTTGATGGCCGAATTGGTAGATAGGTATTGTTTCAGTCTGACTTTGTCATGAAATATCTTGTTTATTCCATCTATGGTGATTGATAATTTTGCTGGGTATGGTATTCTAGGTTGGCTTCCAATGCTCTTTTAGTGACTGTATAACTTCTGACCAAGCCCTTCTAGCTTTCATCGTTTCCACTGAATAGTCAAGTGTTATTATGATCGGTCTGCCTTTATAAGTAAGTTGGCCTTTTTCTTTTGTAGCTCTTAAAATTTTTTCTTTGTTTTGTATGTTTTGGGGCTTGATTATTATGTGGTGTGCTGACTTTTTTTGGTGCCATATCTATTTGGTGTTCTGTAAGCTTCTTGTATCTTTATAGGCATTTCTTTCTTTAAGTTAGGAAAGTTTTCTTCTATGATTTTATTAAATACATTATCTGTGCTTTTGAGCTGGTATTCTTCTCCTCCTTCTATTCCTCTTATTCTCAAGTTAGTTCTTTTCATGGTGTCCCAGATTTCCTGAACATTTTGTGTCATGGCATTTTTGTTTTTAGTATTTTCTTTAACTGATGTATCTATTTCCACTACTGAGTTTTCCACTTCAGAGATTCTCTCTTCCATCTCTTGGATTCTGTTGGTTATGCTTGTATCTATAGTTCCAGCTCTTTTCTTCAAGTTTTCTATTTCTATCTTTGCCTCATTTTGTGCCTTTTTTATTGCTTCTATTTCAGTTTTTAGTTCCTGGAATGTTTATTTCATTTTTTTGATTTATCTTTTCTTGGTTTTTCTTTCAAGGATTTGTCCATCTCTTCCAATTTTTTGTTTGTATTTTCTTCTATTTCTTTAAGGGAATTTTTTATATCTTCTTTGAAGGAGATTCAATAATCTTCATAAAGATGTTTTTGGTGATGTTTCCTTCTGTTTCTTCTTTATTGCTCTGTTCAGGTCTTGTAGTTTTAGAACTATCAGTTTCTTCTGGAGTTGTCTTGTTGTTCTTTATATTGTTATAAATTTTTTTTGCACTGGTGTCTGCCCATGGCTTCATTGGTTCATGGTTATGCCGCTCTTAGTCAGTTGTGGCAAGAGGGCTTGTGTGTCTCCTGTCTCCTCTGAGCAAGGGGTCTGCTCAATCTCTGATCCTGCTCTGGACAGGGGTCTGAATTTCAAGTCCTCAGTCCTTCTCTGATGCTGCAGTTTGCCCTGGAGGCAGGGCCAGCCATGCAATGTCCCCTCTTTTAGGTGTGGCTGGAGGAGCCCCTCACAGCCAAACCCTAGTTCTGTCTGCTAAGGAGAGTCTGGGATCAGGCACTACAGACCGATCCTGGTCCTGGAAGGCAACTTTTCAGGCAGGGAATGAGGCGCCAGAACCTGCTCAACTCACCTCTGGATGGGGGTCTGAATTTCAAAGTCCTCAGTCCTTCTTTCTGATGCAGTTAGAGGTGGGGCTGGCTGTGCAAGATCCCCTCTTTTAGGTGTGGCTGGAAGAGCCCCTCACAGCCAAACAATTGAGAAAATTTTGTTTTATTTTTTCTTTAATAAAAGATCAAAACATGTTCAGAGAGATCAAGCAGCTCTTGTTAATAAGAGATACGTAGTTTATAGTATTATTTTCAAAGTCTTCATTTATCTTACAATTTACTACACAGAAAGATTACATGATTTCATTTTAAATATTCTGACTTTATTTAATTGCTATCTATGAAATCACTTCCACTCAACATTTGATCCAATTTATAATGTTAATAATATAGCAAAAAAAGACAAAATTTCCCAGAATGAAAAGGAGAGCTTTCCCATGTATATATAATAACACTGAGCACTTAATTCAGTTAAATAATAGTTTACACAGCAGATGCTTGCTTAGCTATTTTCCCATGACTCTTCTGAAAATGACACCCAGAACCAAAATGTTTCTCTCTTCAGAGAACTTACAGGCCAGCTAGGCAAAACCACTCCATTAAAACAAAGAATAAGGTATAAGAAGAACATATACACCCACTTGACCATGATTAATTTTAGTGTAAATCCTAAGATGGTAGAATGCACAACTCCAGACACCCAGCCACTCATCAACCTTCCTGGTCCTTTCTCTCTGACAATGCCACAGAACAGAGCGTGGCTTTAGGTCAAGATTCCAGAGGTATAGTTAAATTTAGAAGAAGAACATGTTTCCACACTACACAGTATTTAACAGAAATTAACAGGATTTCTAAGGCACAGCAGAAGAAATGAGCTCTATAAGGTGTCAAGGACATGGCCAAAGCTGTGGACCATCGTCTCTGAGGCTCCTCCCACAACACCTTCTTACCCGGAAGAAAAGTACTAGTGGGAGAAAGTGTAACCAAACTGGGTAGCTACTGCTTCAGAGAGGGCTACTGGAACAGCAGTTTGTTAAGACACAGCAAGCTATATCACCATTAAGAAAAGTAAGTCATTCCCAACAGTTTCTTTTCCCTGTAGATTCTAAATTACAAAATTAAAAACCAATACTAAATACAAACATAAACTTAAAATACCTTTTTTTTCAAAATAGTGAAACAGTTTGCTGGAGTCTCTAGATGCTATGTATCCCTGAGCAGTGGGTATGGAGTGCACATTGGTGGGGAAGCCCTGGGTGCTGGCTAGACACACCTACAGCCTGCCTTTGCTTCTCACCGCACACAACTTCTGGGACCTTGTGTTTCTTACTCTCAGCAGAAAGGAGTAGCAGGCTTTTCCCGTTGCATCTGGCCTCTATTGGTTTTCCTGATGTTATATGGGCACTGTCAGCATCAAATTGAGGCTTAACATGTTATTTTTGTCCAATAAAAGGAGAATTGCTCCTTCTTCCCAGAAGCCCCGAGGTACTTTACCCACCTAACTAGTATAGTTAGAATGGGTCTGTCCATCTTCACGACAATGTCTCATAAAGTCACAGACACTCGGCACCTGTCTCTGGCCACTCATTTGGAGTACTGAGTGCTTTGGTGAACCAGTATTCACCATGGTATCTGCCAAAGCCCAATCCAACTGACGCCATTTAACAAAGCTTTCTTTCTCTCTGCTCTTTCCACCTGTAGACCAGATGGTAGCTTTACAACTCAGACAGCCTGCAGACTGGTTTCTTCTCTATTGATTTTTCTACTCTGCTGCAGACATCAAGGTGTGACCTGGCACCAGTGGGCCGCCTCTGCTCCAATCCAGCTTACCTGCAGTTGGGCTCTGTATTTCATCTGCCTACTCTTATAACTACTCCAAAATTCCAACTCCAAAAGCACTAATAATGAGTGATTTCAAATTTAATTATATATTCACAGAATAAAAGAGAAAGTTTCACCTCATTCATACACCTCATGCCACAGAGCAGGTCCTTCTAGATCATTTCAGCCACCTGCCTCCACTGGCCTCCACTGGCTCTTTGCCACACAGCTGGTTAGCATTTTGCATGCCAGGCCCCTCATTCTAAAGGACTAATTTCCTGCCTGGTCTTTAAGGCATTAGACAGCCTCAGTAGGGAGTCTTCCTGGAGGCTGGCTTTATGTCAGCTTTCTCCCCTATATGTGACCCATAAGGGGAGTTGCCTAGACTATTTCCTCAGTTAAAATTCAGAGCATATCAACTTCCTTCTTGTTTCTGCTGGGCCCTTCTACTTTAGTCCTAAGTAACAATAAGTATAACAAGAATGTCCATAATGCTCGTCCCAAAAGCCTTTCTAGCCTCACTAACTGCTGCTTTAAAGGCCCCTGTTCCCTACAAAATCTTCTCTTTGTGTTCACCATCTTCTTCCATAGCAAAGCACAAGGAACATATTTGTTTTCTAATAGGTTTGTACACATCTTCTCTTCCATGTGAACTCAAGGACCATACAGAATTTGTCTGTAAACAAACTGAACCCATGTCCCACCTCACCCCACCAAAAATCCAAATCTGGGTTAAAAACTCTATGAGGCTGAATGGCCAATGAGAAGTTCTGTCTTTCATGGAACTAAAATGTTATATTGTCTTATGCTTTGTCCCTAGCCATTCATTGCCTACCTCTATATCTGACCTAGCATCCCTCCTCATGGCCATTAGGCAATTCCTTTTGGAATGTACAAACAGACCTGTTTCCTACCAACCCAAAGACTATGAATGTCATCTTCTGAGGTCTATAGCAGTGATTTCCCCCACTTTGGGGTAACCTACCTACTTGATAGTTTTGCCTCCTATTAAAAAATTACCTTAATTTATGACTTTTTGGCCCTGTAATTATGAAAATTCTGCTATTTTAGAATATAGTATGTGAGGGGCTGGAGAGATGGCTCAACGGTTAAGAGACCAACTGTAGTTCCAGAAGACCTGAGTGTGATTCCCAGCATCCACATGGCAGCTAACATGTCTGTAATTCCAAGATCTGACACCCTTATACAGTTATACATACAGGCAAAACACCCATTCACATAAAATAATAAAAAATACAGTTTATTAAAAAAGGAATATAGCAGTTGAAGCAAGCCAAATTCATGTTCCTTAGTCATGTTCACTAACATTTGACTCCAGAATAAAATATCTCTTGTTCTTTCTAAACTGAGAGCTTGTTTTGCATTGAGATATGCAATTATTTTCTCAATAATAGGATTAGAAGAAAAAGAATTTATAGGTGTAGCAGAGCTACTAACAGAACCTTTGTGCTCTCTGCATTTCTCACATCTGTTCTATAAGGCTCAGCCTTTGGAGCTGTTCATTGAATATACTCTAGGTACCAATATGTGGCTCATTTTAACTGGTCTAAATGCCGGAAGCATCTCATGTAACCTCAAACTTAAGTGCCCTTGGTCAGCATTGCTGAGCTTTGAGGAAACGGACTTGTTGTAAAATCTTAGAAAGCATCTCTAGATAGCTATTGATAAAACACTGCCTACCTCGCTTATGATAAATACTACTAGAAAGACTTTTCCATAGAGACTAAGTGACAAAATCCTCTCCTGCTGAAAGTCTCCATGCACAGTTGCCTGACCATCCAACTTCAGCTTTACATGACAATAATAAAAACAACAGAGATAATAAATACCACGTACTAAGTACTGCAGGTACAACAGGTACCTTCCTGTTGTAAACATTTTATATATATTACCTAATTGAGATACAGTGCTCCTAAATTTCCTTCATATGAGATAGGTATGGTTATTCTTATTGCCATCAGAAGTAACTGAAATAAATCTGGAGCAAATGCTTGTCTAAGATACTAAATAGAACAAGATGAAATCCAGCTCTAAATATCTCTAGTCCTGCTGTTCAGCCTGCAGACTCATTCTGCACGCCTTTGTCAACACTAAACTCAGGTTATGCTTTTCAGTTCTGCTCAGCAAGTGACTAGATATAGGTTTCTGCCTTTCCCTGGAGAGGAGCAGCTACAAAGGCTGGAAGCTCAATGTGGGATTCAGTTGGATCTAGCTGAGGGGAGAGCTTTGGCTTCTAGATGGTTCTCCTCTGGGATCCCTCATGAAACTAGCACTCTGCAGCTGTAACCCTGGCCCTGTCACATGACAACATGACTGAACTCCTCCTTCTGTGTCACCTCAGTGACAGGCTGTTGTTTGGACTAAACAGAAAACTCTTAAAGCTGGACAATTCATTCCAGAGGATGCCAGAATCCCCAAAATCCTAGAGACATAAGGAACACACATCCCTCAATAACAAAGATGTCTCACCTAATCACAGGCCAAAATCTTAAACCTTAAAAGAAACCGAGGTGAGGAGGCAGAGATCATGGATACGAAAAACCAAAATAAATAATATAGGGTGTTCAAGTGGTTAGAATCTGAAACAGGGAGAGTCAAAAATTCACTGTAGTTGAACTGTGATAAACCAACAGACAGACAAACAGACAGGCAGAGAGACAGCATGGCAGGCAGCAGATAGGTAGATGACAGGCAGGCAGATGGCAGGCAGGCAGACAGGAGGGCAATCAGGCAGGCAGGAGACCAGGCAGTAACTCACACAGCATCCAGAGGACTGATCATCAAAGGGCAGGCAGACACAGTGAGGTAGGAATTAAATAGACACAAGGAAGATAGAGGTTCACAGCTCCTGGAGAGTTAGGCAAATACAGGGTCAGAAATCCAGCAGACAGGCCAACATCAGGAAGGTGTGAGCATCACAAAGCAAAGGAAACCAGATGGCAAAGCCCTGGACAGGCAGTATAGGGCAAGGGGCTTTGCAAAAATGCAGGAGGAGGGCAAAGTGGGCAAGGAAACAGATTGATATTCATGGAAACTGGATGGCATATTTGTGCTTCTTCATGCACAAAGCCAGCAGAAGCTGATATTGATGCCAACAACGTAACCCAGTTGACATGGAATCCTGAAGTTTTCTCAGGCTGTGCTATTAAGCATTCTACAAGCCTTTTCCTGGAAGTCTTTAAACATAAATTATGAACAAAGAATTAAATGTAAATCATGAAAATATACAAGGATTAATAGATACTCACAGACATGTTTAGTCTAATTTGGAAAAAAAAAGTTTTTCTAAACATGACACAAAATCCATAAGAAAAAATAATAGTGAAAATCTGAAATTATACACAAAACATGTAACATAGTATAGCAAAAATAAAGTTTGAAAGCAAACTTTCAAGAATGCAAATAGGCTGAGAAGATGACTCTATAAACAGAGTAGTTGACACACAAGTGTGTACCACATAAAACACCAATCCCAGTGCTGAGATGGGGAAGGAAAGATGCCTGGAGCTACCTGACTGGCCAATGTAGCATAATCTGTGATCTCCCAAGTCAGGATGAGAAAGAAGGTGGACATCTCCTTAGAAATGACATCTGAGGTTGATTGCACACATATCCCAAACACACAACTGCATGTACACAAACAAAAAATTTCAAATTCAACACAAATCACAAAGGAATGTTTAGAATGTTTTAATAAGTAAATAAGAGAAACAGCACACTGTAAGCACCACAATAAAGAGAGAGCAGAGGAAGGTAGAAATGCCTGTAGGAAATGTGCCATTCACATAAAATGGAGTTTGGTCTCACCAATGACTGGGAGTACTTGAACTAAACAATGAAATCAATTATTTACTTTGCAGATCAACAACCTTGGAAAGCTGCTTCATCAATATTTGCTGAAAATGGGAGGCAGTAAAGACTCATCAATGTTGGATTAAAGTATAAATTAGTGTAAAATTTCACGGTGGTCTGGCAATATGAATTGCTGTTTGAAAAGTGCATACACTTCCCCTAGGATATGTCTCAGGGGAAACATTGAACAAGTTTTAAAAATTAAACACTATAGATTTGCTAATAAAACTGAAAAATAAATAAATAATCTACCTGTGAGAAGTAGGTTATATAAATCACATTTCTTCTGGCCAATAAAAACTATATAGAAAAAAAAACAGAAGGAAAAACACTTATTGCCCTTTTATTATTTGTTGTAGTAATTTTAAATTACCAAGAATAACAAGGTAAGTTATGGTGGTGATGATTATGATACATGGGTGGCAGAAAACAAATGGAAGGTAAACACGCTGATAGGTGCTCCTTGGCTGTATTTTACATACAATTCGACTGAATTCTTCCACTCTCTCATCTGGTCAACAATTATTTTTAGTATGCTACCTTAGAAAATAAGTTGCA
>PVIH01015136.1:0-50828 GCA_004025045.1 Sigmodon hispidus
TGTGCATCAGCCCTGTATCCTCCATCTCTGTGCATCAGCCCTGTATCCTCCATCTCTGTGCATCAGCCCTGTATCCTCCATCTTTGCTCATTAGCCCTGTATCCTCCATCTCTGCACATTAGCCCATAAATATTCGTCATTGGGGAATTTTACTAATTCTTGGTATCTCAAGATTCTATTCTAGAATAGAATCTCTGTGGAAAGTCTTTTTTACCTTTCAGTCTTCCGTGGCAATTCTCACATCAGCCACTGCTAGAATCACTTCTCTATGAGGCCAAGATACAAATAAGTAAACATTTAAAAACACCACACATGGAAAGTACGTGGTCATAGAAAATAGGTTTTAGTACCAGAAGAATGCATACTTTGATTTATTACATTTTTAAACTTCTTGCAAGGCCCAGATAATATGGCTAAAATTTTGCTGTAATATCTATCCAGGACAACGGGCTAGAGAGACCTCAGTACAGAATGTTTGCTTACCATGTAAGAATTCTTGGGAACCATATTCAATTCTAGCCCCCACCTAAATAAAATAAACAAACAAAAGAAAAGAAACTGAAAGGAGAGCCTTGTCAGCTCGTTGTTAGTTAACTAAAGGCACTTGGTATTGATTGACAGTGGTAGTAAGAGTGAGACTTAGTATAGACATTGATGAGGAAATAAACAGTCTTGGGGTGCCAGGGAGAGAGTGAGGACAGCATCCATAGTTTTCTCTGCTCTAGTCCAGAGAGTGAGGAGGAAGGTTTGTCGATGGGAACAGGATCCACATGCTAAGGATCAATTGCATTTAACTGCATTTGTTTTCTTTCTCTTCACTTGGCATCTCAAAGATAAAGAAGCATAAAACATAGGGCCAAAAAGAGGACCAGGTCTTCAAGGGGAAATTCATATCCTCCAGTTTTCAATCAATACACCTGTCAAAAATCAAGATTGTCTTTACACCACTTACAAAGGTAAGGACCTGGTGATGCTTTGAAAATACACTTTAGGTTATTAAGAGGAATTTTGGTTCAATTCAAATGTGATTTGCTTGTTTGTTTCTATTTAAACTGGGATTTTCAAGTCAGCACCTGCAACTGGCATAACTGTCACCCCTTTCTTTGCTCCCAAACACTGAAATATCTCTCTTTCTCAAGTTTCCAGCTAAGGACTGTTTTCTCCTACTTCTGTGCACATAGAATTAGTTAAATTAATTTTGCCGCAAATCAGTACCAAAGCCCTACACTAGCTCTTTTTGATAGGTATCCTGTGTTGCCCACGAGTGCTTTATTCTATTCTTAGCATGTGGACCTTCTCTGTTTTATTTTTGTTTGTTTTTTGTATGTTTGCTTATTTGTTTTTGTTTGTTGTTTTTCTCCTTCAGTGTACATATCTAGAACCCATTTAACTAAAAACAAAAATAGAAATTTCCAATTCTGTGAATTCTCACATACCAAGTACTAACCTTGCCCACCATTTTGTCATTAAGACACAAAACAGGTCCATTTTTCTTTCTTTTTTGACCAGGTCCCCTAAGTAGGTATACTGAATATTACCAGGTTCCACAAAGAATGATGCAAACTTGGAAAATATGATATGATACACAAGTATTCTTTCACTATTTTCAGAAAGAATTAGGTCTTGTTTTCATCTCTTAGCCCACTTTCCCACTCCATTTAGACTACTACATCAGCCACACCTTCCTGAGGGCACTCAACCTCATAGCCAGCTGTTTAGACCTCAAATGGCCTAACAACAGTAACATAGGGTTTTAGAGTGAAGCCTCTTGGGAGTCCTGGTCATTTCCTTATTGCTTACCAACATCTTTACTATTTCAGATGAGCAAAGAACAGAACACTGTGAGTTCATCCTGCAACAAGGCTTTCTACAGGTTCAAGAATGTGGTTCCCCCTACCCTTTATCCTGATTTTTACCAAGCTAGCTTTTTTCTATAGATCAAGTGGTAATTTAAATTCATAAAGGGGTCATGGGGAGCAGCTGAGGTTTCACACATAAAAGGCCAGGCAGGGACTCTGCTCAACAAGGATCTGAAGCAGAAGCCCCAGGATTAAAGGGGCCATGGAGAGAAGTTTAGGACTTGTCACCATGTAGCAGGGTCAGAGAACCAGAAGAAAGTCAGGACAGGCTGCTGGCAGGTGCAGTGCAGTCACGATGGAGATCTCAAAATTTTGGAGGTGGTCATATTATGGGATGGCTGCCAAGGAAAGCAAAAGCTGTGGAGCAGAGCCAGCATGAGCCAAGGAGGCAAGCTATGTGTTCTGTGGGTGGCCTCACAAACCCTGCGGAACCCAGGGTATCCTGAGTGGGTTCCTGGAATCTGATGCTGAGCTTCCCACTTACAGGTTTTAGTTTTGCTTTGATTGGATTGTGTGTTCCCTGTTCTTCCCTATGGGCATAAAAAAGTATTATTTTTTATTTTACAGGAGCCCTCAATTAAACATCTTTGGAGTTTTAGGAAGTCTTCAAAATTTCACAGGAATTTTAGAGAGACTTAAGATACTTTAGGAAAACTTTGGATATTTTCAAGAAACTTTAAACTTGAGGGAAAAAAAGACTTTCAGTATTCTTAAAAGAAACTAAAATTTTAAAGTGTTTGAATTTTTAATAATGGTAGGACTTTTAAAAGTTTTAAAAGTTGGGATACATCCCATATTGGGGATGAACAAGAAAGAAAAGGTTATGGTTTAGTGGTGATGTGTTTGTGTGGCTAGTTTTATGTCACATCACAGATAAAATCTGTTTCCATAATGAACTTTAACCTCTTTATTTTAAAAAATGAAAAAAAAAATGTGCTGCTGAGGTCTCACAGCAAAGCCATATAAGGTTGGGGGAAGAAGTGGTATTTTAACTAGTCTTGTCTACCTCTTAGTGTGCTGCCCTTCATGGTTTATTATGATTATTGTTGAGACTGAATGTCATAAAGTTGTGAGTCATATGCACCTTCTCTGAATGATGCCTTCCTATCACTTGGCTTCTATACTTTGTCAGGAGACTCTACTGTTCACTGTGAGTTGCTGTAAACAGAAAAACCATAAAGGCAGAGCCAGAGCCACATTCTGAAATCTGGCCTGGGCAACCCATTAGTTTAGTTAAAGTAAAGTTCTGTCTTAAAGTCTTAACTTGTCATTTGTCAAATAATCAGAATACTTTTATAATACAAATAGCAAAAGAATTTTATATCATAAATAATAGTAATTTGATAAATAGAAATAGTCATTGAAATGGCAATATAACCCATGGCAATGTACAAAAAAACTCAAATTTACATATGTATGAATGAACATTGATATAAACTTTTGAAAACTAGGATGATGATGATATGGGTTGGGAGATGCCTAGTGGATATTTGTTGTGCAAGTCTGATGACTGACTTTTTGGGATACCAGAACACAGAAAAAAGTCTGGCAGGTTTGGTGGCCACCAGTAATCTAAGCACTCAGAAGACAGAGATGGGGAATGCCTGAGGCAAACTAGCCAGCTAGAACAGCCAGAATCAATGGGTTCTAGGCTCAACATGTGCCCCTGCTTCAGTAAATAAACTAAATAAACCCACAGCAACCCAGAAAGACATCAAGCATCCACTTGAGCATTCACCAGTATATGCACACATTGTACATATGCTCTCACGTCCAACCTCTCACACACATTGCAAAAGTAGACCTTAGATGCACAGGGCCTTGGCATTCATCTGAACTGTGCTGCTGGCCAGATGCTTGGCTTTGAGAAAGGAGACAGATCTGAACACAAATCTCCATTCTCACTTCTGGGCTATCATCAGTGATGGCTGTACCTTGGAGCTTCAGCAGAAAGCCCAGTGGCAACCATGAGATGAGCTTTTCCCTCTCCACATCATCATGTTATCTACCCACTTATCTTGCTGTAGGGAGACAAGCACTGCTGTCATTGGCTTGTTTTGTTCCCTTTAGAAACAGCAATAGCTGTGTTTGGCACATGTGCAAGAAAGCAAATTCTCTTCTAGACAGCATGATTTTGCTCAGATCCCAGTGTTCTTCAGAAAGCGCTTACCCTGACACTAGAGTCCTGGCCCACTTTACATCTCCTTTTAATTTGATCCACATCCTTAGGAATGAAAGCACCTTGTCAACGATGTGGTATTTGATGTCTACCTTTTTCTCAAGAATCAGAGTTGTCCATGGCCATCTGGCCTAAGGTAAAGAACCAGAGAGAATTTACCACATCACCTTATTGTAATTATCTGCATGAATCTGGTTACTCTTTGACATCTCATTATCTATTCATTTCTGATCTGGCTTCTTAGGTTGTGACAACAGAACCTGTTAGTATGAAGAACAAAGTTTGTGGTGGTTCTCCCCCCCCCCTTTTATCCTGATTTTTACCAAGCTAGCTTTCTCCTATAGGATCAAGTGAAACCACACTGTTGCAGAGAAGTGACAAATTGTGGGTGTCATTTAAAAAACCCAGTTACAAGCGAGCATATCCACAAGCACTCCAGTGTCTCAGATGAGATAATGTCTAGAAATGTTGCTGCAGAAAAGTGGTTGAGATGGTCACTGAGCCATAGGGAACTTAAAATATTTTAATACCTTATCTTCTATCTTTGTTTTCTTTTTTCATTCTTTAGCTTTTTAAGACAGGGTTTCTCTGTGTAGCTTTGGCTATCCTGGAACTCATTCTGTAGGTGTAGCTGGCCTCAAACTCACAGAAATCCACCTGCCTGTGCCTCTTAAGTGCTGGAATTAAAAGTGTGCACCACCACCACCCAGCTTCTATCTTTGACTGGGCTTTAAACTTTATCTCAAAAGTCCATCCAAAAATTGGCTCTAATACTGAATCACTTGCATAATTTTAATAATTTATTCAATACCACATCATTTGTATGGTTTTAATAATTTATTCAGGTATTTCATGTGCAGTATTCAGTATATACTTTCAGTTGGTTAATATTAAATGTGTATGGTATGCATTATCTTGACACATCCATATTACCAAAAAAGAAGCATCAGTTCTTTTAAAATTATTACTTGTAACTAGTATACAAAGCAATTGCTATTGTTATGATGTCTTCACGCATAAGCCATATATCTTACTTCTTCTCATGTCCCATTCTAATTAGTTTCCTTCTCCACCTAATGGTTTCCCACAAAGAGTCATTGGGAGGCAGCTGGACAGTGCTAGTAAACAGAAAAATACAGACCAACCAAAGAGGAAGAAATGAAGGCAGTGGGGTGGGGAGGGATGATACTACTTTGAGAGTCACATTGTAGGTGATCCCAAAGACAAAATACAGAGTGAGGAAAAGGAAAGAGAAAAGTGTCCCAAGAGCTAGCATGGGATAAATATGTCATGGCAGACCGAGCTCTCATCTTTCCCAACAGAGCCTCCATGTGTTCTGATCTCAACAAGACCTTATCCAGAGGGACAAAAGTTCAACCATTGTTCTCTAGGAAGAAGCCTCTCTTGTCTACCTAGATATGAGTAGTTGATAGAAGAAACATCTACTAACATTTGCTATGGATTCAGTGCATACCCCTGCTGTGACCTGTATGACATTGGACTTGACCTGACTGGTGTGACAAGGATGGAAACACATCAGAAAGACTGTGACTAGGTGGGTTGTGCACTCTGGTGGAGGTGTACCAGAAGCCTGGAAACTCAGTGGGTTTACTTTATGTCTCTGATGTTTCTGTGGCATACAGATGAACAAGGAGGTGGGTTTATGGTATATGGCTGAACAAGGTCTGGCTGGTCTTGGTAGGAGGTCTCTGTAGCAAGCAGTCTCAGGCTGTAGTCATAAGGGAGGAAGAAGTTGTGGTTGATAATTTCTGTAAACTCTCTCGATATTTGTTCTCAGAGCAGGAGGAGACATAAGCATCCCCTAAGCCTGACAGAGTGATGGTCTTGTCATTCCTGAGAGTGTGAAGCGCTGGGATTCTTGACATGGTTCATGTCCATGTCAGTGTTCTCAGAGCAGGAGGAAGCATGAGCATCCCCTAAACCTGACAGAGTGATGGTCTTGTCATTCCCAAGGGTGTGAGGCCCTAGAATTCTTGATGTGGTCCATGTCAGACAGTACACATTTACTCCCTACTTTACCTGCTTTTCAACATTGCGTGTTGGGAGTACACTGCTTGGAATTCATGGTGAAAACTGGGAGTGCAAGTATGTATGTGCAAAAGACAAAACAGAATAACCTCCCTTTGTAACAACTCATTCTAGCAGTGACTGATCCAGGCACATATAAGCAGGAACCCCCACCACCAAGAGAACTACCCAGGTCCATGAGCTCCCTTCGTGACTCAGACGTGTCTTCTTCAGTGTGGCCGTATTGAGAGGTAAGACCTAGGAGACATGTCTGAGTCACGAATGACTGAATGAATATCTTCCTCATGGACCTAGGTAGTTCTCTTGGTGGTGGGGGTTATTGCTTACATGTACCTGGATCAGTCACCGCTAGACTGAGTTGTTACAAAGGGAGGTTATTCTGTTTTGTCTTTTGCCCATACATACTTGCACTCCCAGTTTTCACCATGAATTCCAAGCAGTGTACTCCCAGCATCATGCCTGGACTCAGAGCTTAAATATACTTCTTTTCTTCATAAGTTCCCAAGTCTCAGATATTCTGTTATAGCAACAGACAGAAGATGGAGACTTCCAGGCTGAGAATTCAATGACTTTTTTGAGATTCCTTTAATCTAGTGCTGCTCAAAATCAACAGGAAAAAAACTGATTCTCAGAACAGAAACATGTGGATAATTACTCAGACTGTTTCTAATGCAAACACACCATTAGTTTCTTTTTTTCATGATTTTCTTATTGTAAAAATTTTCCCAAGAGTGCCATATAAGCAGACTTCTCAGGTATAATAATTTAGAAGGGTAGCTACAGTGGGTAGCCAGTAAGTGACCAGCTGAGTTTGCATGTCCAGGAGATGGATGAATTGATGTCTTAAATTTCTCAAATGTTTGCTGTTCTGATTTCAATAGCTTAGCAATTTGCTGATATGTGTTGAAAAAGAATGTCTTTTAATTCTCTTTTTAAGATTTATTTTTATGTTATGTATATGATTTGCTTTGCTTGAATGTGTATCTGTGTATCACATGCACACCTGGTCCCTGAGCAGGCAAAAAGAGGGTATCTAAAAGTAAGGTCACAGATGCTGTGGATATGGATGCTAGGAGTAGAACTGGGCGGCTATCGCTTACTGTGTCACCTCTCCAGCCCCAATTACTCTGCTTTTTTTTTTTTTTTTATTTATGTATGTATGTGTGTCTTTGTACTTGTGCTGCGGTACCCCAGGAGGTAGAAGAAAGTGTCAGATCCCCTGGGGCTAGAGTTACAAGCAGTTGTAACCCTTCTGATGTGGGTTCTGGGAATCCAGCTCTGTTCTCTCCACAGCAGCAAGCACTCTTCACCCTGAGCCATCTCTCCAGCCTCTCAGCTCCCTTTTTAGATTGGAAAATCTTTGCTTGTAAATTTCTTGCTTGCCTCTTTGAACTGTATATAAATACTGGCTTAACCTCTGTCCAGCTCTACAACCCAGGAATGTCTTTCCCAGGGACCCAGAAAGCATCTCTGAATTAGAAACACAACAGAGAAAAGTATTTCCAGTTCCAGGTCTCTGACAACAGAGACACTGAATGGCAAACATAGATGATCTCATCACAGAGAAAAATGCTTTAAAACGCAGAATTGACCCAAAGCACTGGATAGATCCCATGGACCAACATCCCTGATAATATCATCCAGAACATTTTTACTAACTCACCCTGGTTTTAAAATTCTCCTGCCATTGGCTCAGAGGAGCTGAGTCTTTCTAGTCTGCCACAGTGGTCTTTAGAATCTTGCTGGTCTATTTATCTCTGACATAGCATTTTCTATGGTGAAATTACTAGCAAGTGGACTGAGTTTTACTGAGTTCACAAAGGGATGAGTTAAATGGACTGTCTTTGATCATAATATATCATCATCGTTATGGCTCTGTTCACTGACTTACTGCTTTTCTTCTGAAAACATAACTTTTCTCTTCCATATAGGCATCTCTTCTCGAATGTATTTAATTCTAATCCTTTTTGTCTATGGGGATTCTTGATTGTTGTGAATGGCTGCATTTTTAAGATTATAAAAATAAAAGTGCTGTAGGAATAACAGTAAATTATGTAGCCAAGACGATATGTTTATTTGCCCAGAAAATCAAAAAGATTTTACAAACTAACAATGAGAACAAAAATTAGATTTTTGAAAATGAATGTTCCTGTGCAGAAAACAAAAGCAGGTATACTTTAAGACAAAATTTATACAGAAGAGCAAGTAATAATTGTGATACTACTTAGAAGAAAAGACTCTTTTTACAGATTCTACAGTGAAAACTTTTCCTTAAAATATAATTCTTTGTCTTTTTTTTTTGGTATCAGGATCTCATAAAGTTACTTGAGAGTATTTCTGCTCCTCTGTGTTCTGGAAGGTCTTATTTAAAATTTATACTATTACTTCCGATAAATTTTGTTAAAAATTCACCATAAGATCATGCAGACTTAGGTTTCTTTTAGGAGAGGTTTTAAAGTACAAATTGAACTTTTTTTAGTCAACTTGAATATGAAAATTAAAAACAAGTATTTTCAATAGCAAATACTGCCAGGATTTGGAGAGCGACTGGGATCTTAGTATGCTGCTGGTAGGAACATGGGATTGTACAGGCATCACTGAACACAGTAAAACAAGAAAAAGTTAAACATCACAATCAATATTTCTCTCCTAGGTATTTACCCAGGTGGATGATCACATACATCTTCACAAATATTTCTACTCATATATGTGAATTACAGAATAAATGAATATATAGATATCACTATGCTGAAGGGAGGAAGCAGACACAAACATATACCCTGCGTCATGATTGCATCCATGTGAAAGTCTAGCAGAGGCTTATTACAGTCATTGAACATTGATCTGTAATTGTCAAAGGCCATAAGGTAAAAGGAAATATATTGACAAAAGGTCTATGGGGACTTTATGTTAAGATAGAAATATTTTATACATGATTGTAGTGTGATTTCTATTCTTATACCTGCAGTTCCCAAAAATTCCTTTATGAAACTCATCACAACATATAATAAATATAAACCAATACCATCTTTAAAAATAAAGAAATGATCAAGCTGTACATTAAAGTTGGTGAATTATATGTAAGTTATACCACAGAAACAGATTTTTTTAAAAGATAAAGCCAAGGCAGACAACATACATCCACCTCATATCCAAGGAGGAGGAAAATAAGATAAGAAAAGCTGCTACGTCACATAAGAAAAATGATGTTAGGTTCAGCAAGCCAGAGAGACTGAGCCACTTTAGCATCAACTGACCATTCCCCTGGGCCAGCACTGGAGCTGAAACAGAATGACCAGGCAACTAGGTCCCATGACCAGCCCTAGGAAAAAGGCATTGGTGTTGATGCATATATAATGGGACAGTGGAATTCTGTCCAAAGGAAAATGGGTCCTGTTACTAAGAGAAAATAGAAAGTATTGGAGGTGGGACAAACTAAGATGTGTTCTCTTTAAGATAAAATAATAAACAAATATGTTTAATTCCATAACGGAAGAGTCAGACACTTAAGATTTGTCTCTGAATAGGATTAACCTTAGGGCCACGAAGGGAAGCAGCATTTCTCAAGGACAATCCCAGTGTTTTGACAGGCATCTGACTCTAGTGGTATTTCTATTTAGTCTCTCCATTTCATGACCTCCGTTCCCTCAAGTGCTTTCTTCTCCCTGTGTCTTTGATCGACTTACTCAAAACGCTGGCAGCATTTTCCAAGCATTTTTCTGAGAGCTGTCATCACTTCCTTGTTCTTCAGGCTGTAGATGAGGGGGTTCAGCATGGGGGTGATGACATTGTACTGCAAAGAGGAGATTATTTCCGTGGGAGAACCCGAGGTTGGCGTGGTATAGCGCAGGCAGGCTGAGCCGTAGTACAAGACCACTATAGTGAGGTGGGAGGTGCAGGTGGAGAAAGCCTTGCTCCGGCTCGTGGTGGAGCGCATGTTCAGGATAGTGGAGAAAATGCAGCCGTAGGAAGATAGAACCGGAAGAAGGGTTACAGAGGCATGTATAACAAAAGACCAGAACAAGACGGTGGCATTAGTGGAGACATCAGAGCACGAGAGAGGGAAGAGGGAGGGGATCTCACAGCTGTAGTTGTGTATGACTCCATAGTCACAAAAGTCCAAATTCACAGCTAGGAGGGTGTTAATGAGTGCGTTCAGTATGGCCAGGCCCCAGGATCCCAACACAAGCCCCTCGCAGAACCTGTTGCTCATCTTCTGTTCATAGAGTAGAGGGTGGCAAATCGCTGCATAACGGTCATAGGCCATGACCGCAAGAAGGAAAGCCTCAGTGCCGCCCATGACAAACACAAAGAAGGCCTGGGCCAGACAACCCTTCACGGGGATCGTTTTTGTCTTAGGCATTAGATTTTCTAGCATCCTGGGCACAGAGACTGATGAGTATGAAAGATCTACCAGTGAGAGGTGACCCAGGAAGAAGTACATCGGTGAACAGAGGTGAGTGCCAGCCATTATCACTATCAGAATCATGGAGTTCCCTGTCAGGGTCAGGACATAGACTACAAGGAAAATCACAAAGAGTGCAGCTTGGACCTGAGCATTAGTAGACAGTCCAAGAAGGATGAACTCAGAGACGCCACTGAGGTTCCCCACAGCTGTGTGGTGCATCTTCCCTTGGAATTTGCAAAAACCAAAGTAATAAAACTTCTCTTATATAATGCCTTCTCTTCTTCAAATAAATAATTTCCTCAAAACCCCAGGATCCAAATTTCACTGACTGTTTGTCCAGATATGACAACAATTTGTATATTTTAGATGCCACACATTTGATATCAGGCCAGACAGCGGCCCACACTGGCCATTCTTCCCCTTCTGACAAGGCTACTGGGATTTTGTTGTCTTAGAATTCTTTTTAGGTCTTCAGATCTTCTGAAGAAAATTAGGATATAAAAAATAATATGGATGAAGCGTAAAAATATGCGTAAATTCAAAGGACTGGAATTTTCAGTTGAGCTGCAGAGTCACTGCAGTGGAGGAGGAGCCTAGTCAAGGATGAAGCTAGGGCTAAAAGAGAGAGACTTTAAAAATATTTTGATGGTGATCACATCAGCATTGGCTGCAACTGGGGTGTAGTGGCAGTCTCTTTGGAAGAAAGAAAGGTAACGAAATGCCTGATGAACTATTGGCTTCCAATGTCTTAAGAATACACTATTTAAAAAATAATAATGTAAGAGAATGAGCTAACAAGAAACACCTGTAAGAAGGCAAATAAAAAATGTTGCAGTCACAGAACTAATTATAGTTTCTTATTAGAATTTCCTCCCACTCTGGTTGACAATCAGATATGGATGTCTAGCTCAGGGAGATTGCTTGATTTCAGCATCATTCATGTTCCTAACACTTTTAATTGGTAGAGGTTAAGAAGCTGTATGAAGTCAGAGTTGGTTGACTTCCACAGGACTTAGGCATTTTCTCTAGGTTCTATAACAGCAAAGCAAAGAGTTAAAGAGTGTATTTTCCATGGGCGGTTTAGTAGCTCATGAGTAATAGTTTTCCCACAATGCCTAGAGGGGGTTCTTGCTTTCCATCCTGAGATAATGTTCTTTCTTTTATCCTGATGATAAAAGAAAGCACTTGGTAGATAACAACATCAATAAGTCATTTCTTCTGAGTACAGAGACCATGCCTGGGAGCTTGAAGGCAGCTGTACTGCTGACTGCTTTACACACCCCAACAGAAGGAAGTGCCCTCCCAAAGCTAGCCCACTGCCATCACCACGGATGGTCTACCTTACAGAAGTATCTCTGACTTTAGAAATTCAATTGAAGAACCTCTTGTGTAAGAGCATGGGTGTGTGGTTGCACACACCCATGCCCACAGAGCCCAGAGGAGGGCAAGAATATCTGCTCTGTCACTCTCTGTCATGTCCCTTGAGATGAGGTTTCTTACTGAACCCGGAGTGAGATTAGTGGACAGCAAGCTCCAGCCATCCTTTTGTCTTCCTGACTCTGCCATCAGTCCTAGGGTTACAGTAACTCCTGGCCACATCCAGCTTTTTAAATGTGTTCTGGGGATCAGAACTTAAATCCTCATGTTTATGCAGAATTTCCTTACCCAGAAAAATAAATAAATAAAGTCTGTTTTGTGGTGGCTTCAGGTGAGATATGCAAGGATATTTAATGACATTATCAAAGTCCTCACAGAAGTTTGTGTCTTTACTGGAAGGATCCCAGAAGAGAGAGACTGCTCAACAATTAAAGATACAAACTGCTCTTGAAAATGACACTTTGGTTCCCAGCACCCACACTAGGCATCTCAGTTCCAGATATGACACCCTCTTCCAGTCTCTGTGGTCCCCTTACACATGTAAATATATCCACACAGATACATAATTAAGGCTAAAGCAAATTTAGTAGGGTCCCAGAAAATAAAATAATACTTTCATTTTTTTTTTAAAAAAAAAAAATCTTACTTTCTTTCTTAGTGTTTGAAATCACACTGGTTTTAGTTATTCATTTTTACAGACTCCAGATGAACCAACTTTAGGAAGTATAATAAAATGAGTCTAATGATATCTAAATGCCATGCATTTATCAGAAAATGTTCAAGGGATTTTTAAAAATAATCTATCCCAGAATTACACAAGAAATGAAAACCTCCTCACAGGAGATATTCTAAAAGTTATGTTTGAAACAAGTAATAAAAGCATGGGTCAGAGAGTCAACATCCATGTGGGAACCAGCTGATCAATTTGGGTCAGCATCTTCCTGGATCTCTGGGATTATGCAGACCCCCAGCTTTAGAAGCTGGAGGAAAACCTAGGAAGTGAAGAGAACTTATGGTTGCAGGGTATTGGGATTGACAATGCCTGCTGCACCTACATATACATCTCTGGTGGCAGAGGTAGGAGCTGGTCCTGATGACGGAGTAAACAACTCTCTAGAGCCCCCAAAGGAGGTTTGTTGGATTAGGAGATACAGAACAGGTGATTAAATTTTATTCTTTGTATCTCCACTGCTCTCTATCCTTGCCTTGGCAGCCCTGGCATGGCTTCCTGGCTTGCTCAAGGTTCTAGAAAATCCTTGGATGTTCTGATCCAGAGATGAAGCAAAAGAAGATCAGAATGGAGAGAAAGTGGCACTGGAGAGAAAACATCAAAAATCACTTAACCACTCATGTGTGTGTGTGTGTGTGTGTGTGTGTGTGTGTGTGTGTGTGTGTGTATGTGTGTGTGTGTATGTGTCTGTCTGTCTGTCTGTGTCTGCCTGTATGTCTGTGTGTGTCTCTCTGTGTGTCTGCCTGTATGTTTGTGTGTCTGTCTATATGTCTGTGTGTATGTGTGTGTGTGTGTGTATGTGTGTGTGTGTCTGTCTGTCTGTCTCTCTGTATGTGGCATTTTCTCCACTTTTACAATATGGATAACACCACCACTTACAAAACTACAAGAACTTAGCACTAAAAAGCCACATCTAAATGTTTCTAATATTCCTAATATTCTAATTTTAATTATTTAATGTTTTCCACCAAGCTAAAGAGAAACAAGGAACCAGAAATAAGATGCCGGTAAGAAGCAGGGTATGTGGAGGATAATTTACTCCTCACCTGAAGCAAGCTGGGTACTTAGAGCACTGGAAGGAAAGAGAGGACCATAGCGAGTGAAGAAAACACACAGAGGGATGGAGGAGGAATAACCAGCTCCAGGAGGTGGCCGGGAGAATTCTGGTTGGGACTTGGTTTACCTTAGTTTTGCATCCTGCAGATGAAGAGTTCAGTTGATATACATTGAGGGCAAACAGGAAACGTTTTCACAACCTGTAACTGGTAATTCTCTTTCTTTCTAAAAATATTTATGAATAAAAATAATCATGTTTACAGGAATTCTCTCAGGCACAAATGGTCAGAGTTGTTTCTGACCTCAAGCTTGTCCATACCCTTGAGAGGAGAAAGTAGAAATCAAGGACTGAAAATCCCCAGCAGTTCATTATTTAAGCATCTTGTCTCCTGTCTCCTCACTCCCAGGCACACACCACCCTCCTCACTCACTCTTTATGGCCTCCACACTGCTCTCAGCATCCCAGAGCACGATCAAGCATGGAGTTCTCAGGGTAACTGAGCTCAGAAGGCAACACATTTAAGTAGCTGACAGACAGGTAGCTGGATTGGATCCCCAAAGACAGTTGGGTTGTGCTTTGTATTCCTTGAAGGCACAACCTAAAACCAAAACTTTCAATTCATTAACTTGCTATTGTTTTAGTTTGACTTGACTTTAAATTGGCATCTAATACTGTACATATTTATTAGGCACAATGTGATGCTTTTATACCACCATGATCAAGTCAGAATCATTAGCCCATCACCTCAAATATTATTTCTTTGTGGTGAGTTATGTGAAAATTCTCTTCTAGTTATAGTTCATCATTGCTACCAATGACCACCCTATTGGGTAACAGGCCATCAGATGCCTCCTCTTAGATCTGAGTATTCTTCACCAACCTTCCCCCAACCACGTCCCATGCCCTTCTTCCTCTATCCACAGTCTGCTGTCATTTAGATCTGCTTTCCTGCAGAGACAGCACAGAAGAGGAAGAGCATCCATTCTGTGCTTGGCTTCCTTCACTCAGCATAAGGATCTTCAGCTTCCAGATCGTCATCAATGGCAGGATTTTATTAAGTCTGAATTGTATTATACGACACTTAAAAACCTCCTTCCAACTGTTGGTGGGCACTTAGGCTAACTCCATACAGGACCTAACATGACTAACTCCACATGGGCATGTAGAATCTGTTTAACAGGTTCATCTTTACACCTCCAGGTAATGTACCCAGAGGTGGGATTGCCATATCATGTGGTAGTTCTAGTTTTTAAAGAAATTTCCACATGGTTGGCGTAAACATTCATGTCCACCAACAGCATGTAAATGCTCCCCCTCCACTTCCTCACCAGCGTTCATCTGTTTTTGTCTATTTATCCCAGTCCAGTCTCAAATCATAATCCACCTGCCTCTGCCTCTTAAATCTTGGGATTACAAACATATGCCACCACCCCTGGCCTTGTTCACCTAACAGCCCACTCTTACTAAACTTAGGGTACACCTGTTTGTGGTGTTGATTTGAGTTTCTCTCATGACTGGTGATGTTGAGTATTTTGTCATGTAGTTATCAGCCATTTTCATACTTCCTTTTGTGAGGTATCCATTAAAGTCTCTAGGCCATGTTCAGCCACTTTTCTATCACTGTTTGTGCTATGCAGCTGTTAGCACTTCCGTTCATTCTGGACATTAAATCTCTGTCCCCACCCTGAGGCTGTTTCTTTGCTCTATTGATTATTTCCTTTTTGTACAGAAACCTTTTAGTTTTATATATCTCTATCTGTCTACTTTTGCTTTTATTTCCTGTGCTTCTGAAGCCTAAAAAATATCCCTGCCCATACCAATATCATGAATCATTGTCTCTATTTTTTATTCAGGCTACTTTGCAAATTGAATTTGGTCTTGCATTTAAGTATTCAGTCATTATTGAGTTTATTTTGTACGTAGTAGGGCATGAGGGTCTAATTTAATTTCCAGTTTTTCCAGAACCATTTATTAAGTAGATTGTTCTTTCAACAATATATTTTCTTGATGTCTTTATCAAGTTCACAGGATGGGGAGGGAGTTCTAGTCTGTTCCATTGTTCTGTTCCTGTTTTTCCACAAGTATCATATTGTTTGAGTTTTATAGACTTTTCTACTATCCTAAGATTGTTTGGCTATTTAGGACCCTTTGGGGTTCCACAAAACTACAAGATTTTTTTATTACTGTACAGAGTGTCATTGGTAATTTCATGGGGATTGCAGTAATTTGATGGGCATTTGACACTGAGCATTCCAGTCTGTAAATTCTGGGAACATTTCTCTGGTGTGGAATGTCTGACTGTGAATATGTGTTGCAACCACTGGTTAATAAAGAATCTGGTTTGATCTGTGATAAAGCTGCTAACAGCCAGGTGGGAAATCCAAGCAGGGAGATAGAAAAAGAAGAAAAGCAGGGGTTGGAGCAGACACAGTGAAGAAGCAAAATGTAATAGAACACAGGTAAAGCCACAAGATACATAGTGATATATAGATGACTAGAAATGGGCTGACTTAAGATAAAAGAGCTAATTAGTAATGAGCCTGAGCCATAAACAGTTGGTAGTTAATATAAGCCTCTGAGTAATTATTTTATACGGGACTTCAGGACCATGGTTGGGAGAGATTCATCTGGACCCCGGGGATAGGCAGGACCAAAAAAAATTCTGGCTACATTTCCCCCTCACTGCTCTTTTCTGCTGTTTCATCATATTCCTTGTGAAGATATTTTCTTTCTTTGGTTGAACTTCTGTCTAGGTGGTTTTTGGCTATTACAAATGAACTCATGGTCCTTTTCAGATTACTCATATGAGTGTGCCTGATAGTGATGTTTTCATACATGTATACAGTGCATCTTGGTCACAGTCACTCATCACCGCCTTCCTCATACCCTCTGAAGACACTTCATCATGTCGGCCTCCCAACTTCATGTATTCTCCATTGTTACTTTTAAGTACTTATAATTTTTTAACACACTGAGCCTAGATAGTGCTTCCCACATAGACATGTGTCTGGGGTCCTGCTCGGGTGCATGGGAACCTACTAGTGGCCGTATCCCTCCCTGGGTAGCCATCAACTGCCAGTGACTCTTCAACTAGAGGTGGAGCCTTGGGAACCCCTCCAGGCTCTATGCTAGAATTTTTAACTGGCTTGATCTTGCACAGGTCTTGTATAGATAACCATAGCTGCTGTGTGTTCATGTGTGCAAATCCATGTCATGCTCTGAGGACAGAATTTCATAGCTCTTCTTTTCTTCTTTCTTCTGTCTTGTCTCCTGAGCTATGGTGGGGGTTTTGAACTGCTGCTATAGACATCCTGTCCATGGCTGCATATTCATGGTCACTTATTGTATTAGGGTTTCTGTTGATGAAGAGACACCATAACCATGGCAACTCTTGTAAAGGAAAACATTTAATTAAGGTGGCAGCTGACAGTTTCAGAGGTTTAATAATCATTGTCATTATGGCAGGGCATGGTGACATGCTCTGGAGAAGGAGCTGAGAGTTCTACATCTTGATCCATAGGCACCAGGAAGTGAACTGTGTGCCACAATGAGCGTCGCTTGAGCAAAGGAGACCTCAAAGCCCACCCCTACAGTGACATACTTCCTCCACAAAGCCACACCTCCTAACAGTGCCACTCCCTATGGGCCATTTTCTTTCAAACTGCAAGAATTATTTTCATCACTTTGAACGGTGATATGTTTCTGAATCAATTAACCCACAGTAGTAAGTAGCATCCCTGACCAAAGATGGAGCAGCACAAATCTAAGGGATATAAATACTTAGAAGTCAGTTTGGCAACATGAATATTTATAAGAATAATATCAAGTTCACCCCTAGATCCTATGACATCCTTAGCTATAGATTCTGACTATGCACACAGTACCAGTCACTAATTGCCTCATATGAAGAAAAATCTCAAATCCCATCAAGAGAATCTTGGGTTACTTCCATAAATAATCCTGCCACTATTATGCCAGTGGGCATATCTTGCCTGGCAGAAGAATATTGTAGCATGCAGGGTCTAATATTGAATATCATACTATTAATATCTTTTTTTTCCAAGCAGCCTGCACAGAATCTCCCAGCACTATGGATGCTAATTAGCATAGAATGTTTCCTCACTGGTTGAAGATTGATTTTTCTGTGTCCTACAGCCAAAATGTGTGGTGTCTTTAGCACTAGGTCTTACAATCTAATTACCGTGGACAACCAAAAGTAATAGCAATAGCCTATGTTGTTTGGGGTGTCTCTGAGGTATCTCTGATCAATAATTCATAGAAAGATAACCCATGCTTGGCCCTGGGCTTTTCATTTGATAGCTCATGTCTTCTAGAAGCACCATTATCTACTAATGTGAGGTATTTCTGTTCAAGCACCTTTTAAAAATTAAAAATCAGCTTACAACCTAGTGGGGTTTCATAAGGCTTCTTTCTACACTCTTGGTTTTGGTTAATCCACCTCTTCTTCCTGCCCCAAATTTTCTGTTACTTTTAGCTCCCAGCATGCTCCCTGGTTCTTTCATGTCACGTATGTTCTACTATGCTGGCTAATTTTTATGTACTTGGGTCACAAGGTCATAGTATGCTTCATTTTGCTTAAGCCTTAGCCTCCCCCTACCTCCCCATCCCTACCACCTCACTATCTGCTAAAATTATCCAGTTATCTATATTCTCCCTCTCTATTTTTATTTTATCTATATTCTACTAAATATTCTCTCCACCAATGATCTGTTGATAGTTTCCTGGCTTCTACATATATTCCATGTTAAACATACAAAATAAAAGATTTGGAGGTAAAACCTTCATATGAGAAAAAAAAAAAAACATGTAGTGTTTGTCTTGGGGGACCTTGGTGACTACATTTGTATAAGATTCAAGTTCTATACATTTACTTTCAAATTTCATGATTTCATTTTTCTTTAAAACTAGGCAATATTTTCTTGTGTGCCACATTTTTTATTATCTAACAAAATACTACAGGAAGTATCACTATACCTGTTGATTATACTACAAATTATAGTACGAAACCATTGTACTACAGAACCATAAGTAATAAAAACAGTATGGTACTGGCATCAAAACAGTTACTTGATCTTTGACAATAATACCAAAATATTCATTGAAAAAAAAAAGACAGCATCTCGAACAAATGATTCTGGATATCAGCATGAAGAAATCTATATCCTTAACTATCTATCACCTTACTCGGCACTCACTCAACTCCAAATGGATTGAGGACTTCAATATAAAACCAGACATTCTTGAAACTTCTAGAGGAAACATTAAGGAGTGCATTCCAGCTCAGAGGCATGAGTAAGATCTTTCTAAACAGAACTCCCAGTAGTTCAGGAGTAGGAGAACATCTAGTAAATGGGATCTTGTGAAGCTGAAATAATAAAGGAAACTGACAATTAAATGAAGAGACCGCCCATAGAACGGGATATAATCTTTGCCAGCTCTCAGACAGGGTATTAGTGTCTAGAATATACTAAAATAAACTTTTGCATTTTAGAGAGTTCACATCTCTGGTGGTCTATTTGGGGGTCTTGCGACCAGGGCACAAAGTTTCCACTGTTTCTAGGAATCTTAGCTAGGGTCATCTTTGTGGATTTTTCCACGGCACAAGGTTTCTCTCTAACCCTATATCTAACCCCTCTATCAAGATATCTCTTTCACTGTTTTCCCTCTCCATCCATCTCCCAACTCACCTTTTATTTTATTCCCTTTGGTCAAAAACATACTTGATTTCTTCTATTACTAAAACTTAGTTTTGTATCCCAACATACGATATGTCCTAGAGAATATGCATATGCTGTTCTGAGGTTACTGGACTGTATTTTCTGTAACTGGGGCCATCTGGTCTAGTGCTCAGCTTAGCTCTGATGTTTGTTTGTTGAGTTTCTTCTAGATAAGTTATTGTGGGAGTCTACAAGATCCCAGCTTGTGGTTTGTTGCCACCTTGACTCAGGGCCAGAGAGTCTGAGCTTGTTTTGCCTTGTAAGGCTACATAATAGGATGTTTGGCCAAGGGCTGGTTACCAGGTCTCTTATTTTTTTCAGGCCTAATGGTAGGATGTTTGGCCAATACTGTGCTTACCAGATGCTTTGCTCCTCAGGACTGTATAATGGGACACTTTTCCTAAGGCATGGTTACTAGATGTTTTGTGAATTAAGGAAGGTGTTTACACTTGTCTGTATTTTGTACTTTGAACCATAGTGTCCTTGAGATAGGGAGTTCTTACTCTCCACCTTTTTGGGATATAAAATATCCCCCAAATGAATAAGGAATAAACTCCAGTTTCAGTATTAAAGTTCTCTGTCTTTGATATTATTCTTTCAATCTCTGAATATTTCTCAACCACACTTTCCTCATACCAAGAACCTTTCAATAGCTGGGTGGGACCCAGAGGTTATGACTGAAAGAAGTGTGCTGACACTCTCAACTGTTATGTTAACAATTGTACTAGATGGTTTGTTCTGTTGCTGTGATAAACCAACTTAAAGAGGAAATGGTTTATCTGATGTACAGGTCACTCTCCATCACTGACGGAAGTCAGGGCAGGAACTAATACAAATTTGAGAATATTTTTGTTAGAACATACATGCATTTCTACTCTTGTTCAAGGTATTGTACCTATACAGCTCATTTAACAATGCAATGCAATTTATAGTTCTTTAAAGTTATTATCACTAACTAATTAGAATATAAAGAAATGCAAGTTAGTAGTTAGTTACCTATTACAATCAAACTTGTAGTCATTTTAGGTATGTTTTCAAGAACAAACAGATATATTGTAGACAGAATGATCATCTTCAAACACTTCAGAGATCTACAGCATATGGCATTAAAATGTTTTAATAACAGGTTCTTTTTATGACAATGAGATATGTCTGCTTCTGGCACCACCAATCTACTTCAGAGAAAATGATGAGCATCCAAGAAACTCTTTATGAAGTTTAATTTCTTTATGGCAAAGTTAGCCACTGGACAAGAAAGTGCTCTATCCTTGACTATTGACAGAATGTTGTCCAAATGAACAAGCAGGACACCAAAGAAAAGATTGCCGAACCTTGCCAAGACAAGATAAGACAGCCCATCGGAATATCCTGATTTACATAAAAATCTTTCAGATATGGTAGGCCTGTAGGACAAAGATGGATGCTCCAACATTACAGAGGACTCTGGGTGACTGTCCAGGAAGCCACCTGTTTTTGTCATTTTTCATATTTTTTGAAAGTCATTTGCTTACACTTTCAATTTACTTAGGTAATATTATTTCCTTCTCTGGTCTCTACAACAATTGAAGACAAATAGTTATAATTTCCCTTGTTGCAGATTCAGAAAAGAAATTCACTAAAGAAGTGTAGAGTGTGTAGGGTTAAGGGGCATTAAAAGATAATTTGATAGTGCAAATTAAGATAAAAAGTGAACTAGGTATGACACTTTGGACTCACCAAAATAGGATAAATGATGGCATATTTTCTCTGTATTTGCCAAATGTTAATGGACTGTACATTGTTAATGTAATTCTTGGCTGTATATATTGTATATAGTTATTGTGCTTATTGTATATGATTTTTCTTATATTAGTTATAACCTTTATGAAAAGGGGGAAATGTGTTGCTGTTTTGTTAGTGCTCTAACAAATAAAGCTTGCCTGAAGATCAGATGGCAGAGCCAGCCACTGGTTAACCACAGAGTCAGGCAGTGGTGACACACACTTTCAATCCCAGCACTAGGGAGGTGGGAACAGAAATATATGATGAGTGAAGACAGGATCTTGTCCCTTTCAGTCTGAGGGTTGCAGAGGTAAGAGCTGTCTAATGGCTGACTGCTCTGCTTCTCTGATCTTTCAGCATTTACCCTAATATTTGGCTCCAGGTTTTTATTAATAAGACCAATTAATTGTGTTACACTTTGCCTTATATATTTAAGTACTCCAATATTGAGTGCAGGTATAAGTATGTATATACACACAACTTTTACATGTTCTTGTTATATTAACTTTTTTAACATTATACAGTTGGCTTCTTTGTTACTTTTTAAAGTCCTTGACTAAAGTCTTGTTGTGGCTTGAATATAAAATGCCCCAAATGCTCTTGTGTTAAAATCTTGGTCCACAGCTAGCTAGATTAGTCCATTAATGTGCTCACAGTTAAATATATAATTTGGAGTTGAGGCCTAATTGGAGAAACATGTCACTGGATCATGCTATAAAGAGTACCTTGACTCATGGTGTTTGTCATGCCCCCACCACCCGACTGCTGCCTCATCGACCTCAGGAAGTGAGCAGATTTTTTCTAGCACACTCCTCTCCCATGATGTTACTGCTCCCTACAGTTCTGAGAAAAAAATGGAAAAGCCAATCAGAGGTTAAATTTTGAAAACAAAGAACCAAAATAAATATTTTTTTCATTAAGTTGATTTTCTCAGGTACTTTGCCACAGAACTAAAATGTTTACCCACCAATAAGTAAGTACATGCTGCAGGCTGACTGTGTGCTTAAGAAGACACTGAACTTGTTTGGAGCTGAATGTCTGGTAAAGCTTAGATGTTATGAACGGAGAATGATGTGATTTTTTTCCTGGCCTTTTTTTGGTTTCATAAATGTATGTATTGCATTCTGATTACTTTCCAGTCTCTCTTTTCTCCCACTCACTCTAACCAAACTGCCCTAGTTGTGTGACACTATTCCTGAGGAGATGTGAAAAACAACTACTCATACCAGATAAGGAAGACAGACCGAAGTAAGGATACCACCAAAGTCCAAGTTGATGAACCAACAAGTTTATTGGTGTCTCTTACAGAAATGTGGATGAAAGGTCACTTACAGGAGCAGAAATGGCTCAAAGATATCTGTGTCACCAAAAACATCTACTCTTGCCATATAAGGAATAAATGACACTCCAAAGTAAAGATACCATCAAAGTCTAACTTGCAGGCAGGTCAAGCTTGTGTAAGAGTGTTTTTCAACAGGTCTTACTGATTATAAATGGTTGAAGAGGGAGGAGCATAGTGAATCTGGTCAGCTTTAGGGACTTCCTGAGGCTGTTGTGTTGGTTGCTTCCTGATTTAATAAGCAAGCTTCTCTGTAGAATGAAATGTTTGCCTTCTGTTTAGAATTTCCTTTAGAAGAAGGTTTTAATCTCAGAGAAAACCACTATGATAATACACCTAGAGTTTCCTGGATAATTTACAGGAATTTCCTCTCTCAAGCAATTATTACTACCTATATAATTACCTCCTGAGGACCGTGGTGAATCCTGCAACAGTCTGTGCCTTGCAAGTTTCATTAGCTTCCTAAGACTTATAAGTCTCACTCTTCCCTTAAAGAGAGAATGTTTCAACTTGGGAGGAATATTAGTAGCATTTATTGTAAGAGAGACTGACCGAAGACGCAGCTCCGGGGCCAGGCAGGTTTACTTCTGAATAAACCTCTGCTGCGTTCACTCTCCCCAGGCGAAAGTGGGAGAGCATGCTATTCCTACATTCAGATTGGGACGGGCTCAAGAAGGAGTCACTCCAGGCCTGTGGACTTTATAGAAGAAGCAGGAATGGCATTTGTGGTTTCAACATCAGGAATTTAGGAAATTGAAAGTGTTGGTCATAGGAAAGAAGGCTATCCAGGACAAAATGAGGTGCTTCTTTCTAGAGGAGGGCAATCTTGTTTGCTGAATTACAACAAGCACAAAGAGGGAATTTACAAAGAAGTTCAGGCTGTTTGGAATATGACATTTTTGCATTATGTGCCAGAAATTTGCTGAGAGGGTCAGTCTTAAGCATTGTGTTAGTTTGAAACCTATACAATTTTTAATCATCAGCTGTGCCTGAATAAAGCTGGAAAAATATATATTTGATAAGAACAGTATAGGACCTATATAAGATACCCTGTGCAATTTTATTTAGGGTTAGGGTAAAATAATACTAAAATTAATTGAAAGACATAAATTGTGGCAATAATGAAAAGATTTACCATCACTACTAATTCAAACTGGATTTTAAATTTGATTCTACATCAATGGTAGTCATAAGATTGCTTTTCTATGTGGCAGAATGAAGACACTGGCAATGACATGGAAGGGGACAGTGGCAGAGGAGGACAGCATGGGGAAAACATAACTTACTGAATGCTAAAGTCATCAATATATGTTTGAGCAGAAACAGTGTGTTGACAAAACTTAAAGTGTCCAAAGTTTATCTCAGATACTAGACTGCTGCTACGTTGCTATTTTAATCTAGTTATAAAAGAATAACTTCATCAAAGATGGTTTCTCTTGTAAGCTTTCATAGTTAACTGTATGTCTCGCAGCAAGTACAAATACAAACCCCAAAGTATTATAGGTAGAAATGAAAATTAAGAGACCCACTAAAAATCAGAGGTAAAGAAAATCTTTACCAAGACAGAGATTTAAAGTTGAAGAAAATAAATTATATAACTATACAAAACCCAAATCTCTTACATAGTCACATATCCTATAAACAAAGATGAGCAAATAACAAAAATAAGAAAAATGTACTGCTTAAAAATGCAGGCAACATACAAACAAACAAGAAAAAAAGCCAAGCATGCTCAAGCTGCAAGCCACAACCACTGAACAGCTTGGGATCAGAAACACCCTGGACTGACCCTTCAGACCCGACTCCAACTATAAAAACACCTGACTCACTCTTGTGGGAGGATGGACAAAGCTGGATTTGGCCAGGAGTGGAGACTGATCCAAGCATTATTGGGTCAGTGGGACCATAGGACTGTCTACTCCCTGCCCAGGGAGGGGATGGGGAGTTGCGGAGAAGAAAAATGACCTGATGTGGTGGGAGGGGGAAGGGACCTTGAAAAAGGATATACAGGGATGGAAAAAAAAATTCAGAGGGAAAGCTGAACACAAAGTAAATATATGTGTAGCAATCTTATTTGCATTATCACCCTTGATAAGCCATGCTTATGATTCTTATCCTCTTTATAGTTATTGTTAACTTTTCAGCATTTTAAATTCATTTTACTGTTTTTTGATAAATACAAAATAAAGAAGAAAAAAATGCAGGCAACAATTAATATGCTTGAAAAGGAAAGTACTGTAACACTGATTTTAAAAAAAAACCAACAAATTAAATTTAAAAATGGCCCATGGACATGATTTGCTAATGTAACAAATGCAAATGTTTGATTAATATGCATGCAGATATTACCATTTTCTCACAGTTGGAGAAATGCAAACTGGTAATTTAAAGATGAAGTATCACTGCAAGAATTCCATTACATAACGGGCTGACTGTGAATTAAAGCAGCTCTTGCTCTGAGAAGTGAGGAGTTATGGCATACCTTAAAAAGACTAAGTGAAGGGGCTGGAGAGATGGCTCAGCGGTTAAGAGCACCTTCTGCTCTTCCAGAGGACCCAGGTTCGATTCCCAGCACCCACATGGCAGCTAACAACTGTCTGTAGTTCCAGTTCCAGGCAAACACCAAGGCAAATAAATAAATAAAAGTGTTTAAAAAAAAAAAGACTAAGAGAAAAAATTATGCAGTTCATAATCTTATTTCTGGGAGTCAATCCAAGAGAAATAAAGACATCCAAATTTCATGTTATATGCTAAAAATGTTTATCAAAACATTGCTATCTTTTAAAACTGAGGGCTAAGGGGGCTGACATGGGGGAATGGTTTGAGAAGAGATGTCACATTCAAAAGACAGAGTTTTAGATTTACCAAAAAAATCCTCAGCCAATTAGAGCCAAGTCATTGGCCATGTATGTGACTTTCTAAATAGAGGCAGAGAGTCTCCTCTATGTACACATATTTACATACACACATGTACATTTGTTTGACAATAAACTAAGAAAAACACATATTCTATGATTAGCACTGGTATACTGTGTGGAGAACAATTACCTAAAAATATAAGAGTAGTAAACCAAGAAAAAATCATCAAAAAGTCATATGGTATGAATCCACTCAAATATAAGTAAAATTGTGTTTCTACAAATAACTGTAAGTTCATTTAAATTAATTTTAAAAGACAAAGCATTGCGCACAAACTAAATTTACTCTTCTTGTTGAGAAAAAAATAAATAAAAATATTAAAGTTAAAGAAATATATTCTCAGAAATAATTTTAGATGGCCAGATATAAAAATTAATCTAGGGGTTGAAAGACAGATTAGTGACTTTCCCTTGCTGTACAGTGTGAAGACCTGTGCTCAATCTCCATCACCACATAAAATAAGCTGGGTGTGCCAAAATGCCAACCCTGGGAAGGGAGGAAAAAAGGTGGGTTCCTGGAGTTTGCTGGCCATTTTAACCAAAACTGTGAGCATGGAGTTCAGCGAGAGACCCTGCCTCAAAGGAACAAGGTGGAAATGGGTAGAGGAGGGTGCTTGATATCTTCCTTTGGCCTCTGTGGCTTCACACCAGGACACACACACCTACATTTACACACACACACACACAGACACACACACATATATCTGCACACACACACTCCTGCACACACATATACATACACTCCCACACATATATCTGCACACGCATATACATACACTCCCACACATATATCTGCATACGCATACTACACACACACACACACACACACACACACACACACAAAACCTCTATTATTTCCTTAATAATTCTTCCCTACTCTGATTCTGATTTCACACTGCATGGGATGCTAATCTTGAATTCTGGATTTTAACCAAGCAGCGTGGAGGAACAAAATGTAAGAGGGGTTCCTAACATCCACTCCCCAGTGGGACACAAGCAAGCTAGGGCAAGAGATAGGCTTGGAGGTTCACAATTCTCCACATCCCCTGGACCCTCCAAGGTGTCATTGTTCCTACTATTAATATGGCAGCATTCCCTAAGCAACAGCTAATTCTTCCAGGAGCAGCATGCTGTGATAGTTCAGTCAGCAATGCGACTGAGCATGTCACTGAATCTACAGCTACCTTAGCTTTGAATAGCCTCTGCTCTCCAGTTCTAGAATGACAAATATTCTTTCAGAGAGAGAGGGAGAGAGTTTATAAATATATATATTCTGTAAGTTCATTCTGTACTTTAAGGTCAAAACCAAGAAATGTGGACTGAAGAGATAATGAAGTGTTCAAGAGCTCTGGCAGCTCTTGCAGGGGACCCAACTTCAGTTCTCATGTCAGGTAGATCATAAGCATTTGTAACGCACACACACACACGCACGCACGCACGCATGCACAGAAAGAGAGAGAGAGAGAATATAATCTTTAAAAAACAAAAAAATCAGTTTTGAAAGCATTAGAGCCCAGAGTGTTGGCCTTCTTCTTTCTCTCAGACTTTCTTAATTGTAGCAACTTCCCATTATTCACAGAGATTGTACAGTGTCCCTGGTCTTGAGCAATCAGATACCTTAATGCTTTCATTCCATGAGCAGTTAAATGATGACTCACTTTGTTTTGTGTGTCTTAGGAATTAATCCCATATATCCTCATTTTCCTTTGAGGTTTTGTTTCATCTACAAAACAGACTACATATTTCACCAATTAGTCACTTTTGATTTGTTTCAGGCCATTTTCCATTCTTTGGTTTTAAGTAACTGAATCACATAATGAACCATTATACAGAGGATATGGGAGACGTAAGAAGTGGTAGTGATGGGGTACATTCAGAAACTGAGAGCAGAGCTTAGCACAGATTACTCAGTTCAGATTCAGACTTCGACATCTTGCTGATAATAACTTTACAGGCATACACATCCTGTGTAATTTCTTCACAAGGTGAAGAAAACTAACAGCAGAATTTACCACACATACTTGTGAAGATGATTCAGTTAATCAAAGGCATGGTAGTATAGTAATTTCCTCTTACTATCACAGCAAATTATTACTGATTTAGTAGCTTAAAAACTGTGCTCAGACCCTACCAAATCCATCTATAACACAACCTGTACTCCTAAGGATGAGGGAACATGGTGGAAAAGAAGGCAAAATTCTGTATCTCCCAGAAATGTCAGAGAAGCTACCCCCATGAATCCTCATCAATGTGGCTACCTAAAAAAGACACCACCAGCAAATGGCAACCTAGGAGAGGGGGACCTCACAAGGCTCCACCCTCAGATGAAAAGCTACAGACGATTAATATCTGCCAAGAGCAAATCAGTCTTTTTCAGGCATAATACCTCTGATAAGTTATTCAATCTTAAATGATAAGTTTTAAACACATATACATATGAACATCACTCACTAGACTCAGCAGCTTATGTCAGTGTGTGTGTGTGTGTGTGTGTGTGTGTGTGTGTGTGTGTGTGTAACACCAATAGAGAAGAAAGTCATGAATTTGAGAGAGAGTGAGGGGATGTAGGGAGAGTTGTAGGTGGAAAGGGTATGTGATGGAAATGATGTATACATTTCTTAAAAGTGAAACAAAACATTTTTAATCATGCAAATATGTTATGTTACAATATATTAGGTCACCTCCTTGTTCTTGGGCCATAGATGAGGGGGTTCAGTATGGGGGTGATCAGACTATATTGCAAAGAGAAGACCATTTCCAGGGGGGACCCTGAAGCTGGCAAAAGGTAGCTGACGAAACCTGAGCCGTAGAACAAGATCACAGTGGTCAGGTGAGACAAGCAGGTAGAGAAGGCCTTGCTTCTGCCCGTTGTGGAGCTGACCCTCAGGACAGTGGAGACAATGTGGGTGGGCTCAACACTGCATTGCCCAAGGCCAAAATGCAAGTATGGCAGCACTGGTCTGGAGAACCAGAAGAAAGCACTTCAGCCTCTTTAATAGTCTTGGCAGAATTCAGTGTCACCAACTGAGAGCTTCCCGTTTCTCCGCCGTCTGTTGGCTGGTGGTCCCACCGAAGCTGGCCACAGCTCCTGTGCCAAGAAAGCTGTTAGTCAGAGGCAGAGGTGACAATGAATCCTGTGTTCATATTATCTCTGTCTTACCATTTGCCTGGTCTTTTCTGGAGAATGTTTGCTGCCTTAATGATACATGTGACTAGATTAGATCCACCTGAATAATCCAGGCTATCCTTCTTTTTTATAATTTGAAGTAGACCTGTCCAGAAGTCCCAGGAATTACAAGTGAGCCATCTTCCTACCACAGGAATGCACTACATCTTTCTTGGCACAAGTCAAAAAATGTATCAAACTTGACACTGTGATTCTTCTTTAAATTATCACCCCAAGGATAGTTGCCAGGGAGCAGGGCTGTACTTTCTTTAGGACGTACAATATTATTCTCTTGGTTCTTGGGATTCTCTTTTCATTCATAATTAACATTTTAATTGCCTAGAAAAAAAGTCTGGATACCCTCACTTGAGTCTTGATTTCACTCCAGGTTGGAATGCTTCATCAGAAGAAAAAGAACTGTCCAGCTCTACTAGGCTACAGGGTCACACCAACCCTGTGATGGTCGCCTGGTTCTGAAGAATCACATTTCCTGAGAACTTGAGAGAGAGAAATGAGCTGCCAATAGCTATTTTCACTGATATGAAAATAAACATTTCTGTAAGATGATTTTCTGGAGAAGAGGATTCACTGATCCATTTATCCTTTTCTGAATACGGCCCACTACCAGAAGAGTTCTCTGCTTCTTCACAAATATTTCCAGAAAGGCAAGAGGCATGTCCCTGATGGCCCTTTCCATTATGGACAACCAAAAACTCTTCTTCAAGTCCATAATTTGAACATGTAACACCACAGTTTCATGTCTATTTTATTATAATGTTGTGTCTCATACATAAGAAGTTAAAAATGCTTTCTGATCATTCTTCCCATGGCCGCCTTCACCTCCTTGTTCTTCAGGCTATAGATGAGGGGGTTCAGCATGGGGGTGATCAGACTATATTGCAAAGAGAAGACCATTTCCAGGGGGGACCCTGAAGCTGGCAAAAGGTAGCTGATGAAACCTGAGCCATAGAACAAGATCACAGTGGTCAGGTGAGACAAGCATGTGGAGAAGGCCTTGCTTCTGCCTGTCGTGGAGCTGACCCTCAGGACAGTGGAGACAATGCGGACATAGGAACAAACAATCATAACAAGGGTTCCAAAGAAATGCAGGACCGAGGAGCACAGCAGGAGCATGAAGTTGGTGGAGGTGTCAGAGCAGGAAAGAGGGAAGAGAGAGGAAACCTCACAACTGAAGTGAGGAATAGTTTGGCCCTCACAGAAATCTAAACTGATAGCCAGAAGGATATTAAGGAGAGCATCAACAAAGGCCAGAGCCCAGGAGAGCCACACCAGCCCCACACACAGCTGGTTACTCATCACCTGGCTATAGAGTAAAGGTGAGCTGATGGCAACATAGCGGTCATAGGCCATGGCAGCAAGCAGACAGGCCTCGGTGCCACCAGTGGCGAACACAAAGAAGGCCTGAGCCAGGCAACTTTCAACAAAGATGGTTCTGTCCTCAGACAGCAGATTCTCGAGCATCTTGGGAGCTGTGACAGATGAGTGGCAGAGGTCCAGGAAGGACAGCTGTCTCAAGAAGAAATACATAGGTGTGTGGAGGTGAGAATCAGCTGCTATCATGAGCAGCATCAAGGAGTTTCCCGCCAGAGTGAGGATGTAAACCAAAAGGAACAGAACAAAGAGTATGGGCCGGATGTACGGGTCGGTGGACAGCCCAAGGAGAACAAACTCTCGGACAGCGCTGTGGTTTCTCATTGCTGCAGAGAAAAACACAAAACAAACCAACCAAGATCCATCAAGACCCGCAATGTCCCTTGGCTACCCCAGATTAAAATCTTGCTATACATAAATCTCTGCTCACCTATGTAAAACTGACCTCCCTGACCATTGCTACACCATTATTAATCATCAACATTATCTTTTATTATGAAGCCTTTTTCTGAGCTCAGTGTTATCTGGCTACCAAGAGTGATTCACGTGAGAAATGTGTCTAATCAGAAATAGAGAAAAAAAAATCTCAAGAGTGAATTTCCTGAGAGATAAGAGTAGGCAGGAAAATCAGAATCCTCACTTCAACACTTGTGTGTGTGTGTGTGTGTGTGTGTGTGTATGTGTGTACATGTCTGTGTCTGTACATGTACATCAATGTGTTCACTTATAAAGACATTGATAGTGATAAAAATTAAGCATAAACTATGGGAATACAGCCAAAATGAAACTTCAACAATGTCAGGAAACAGCAAGAGCTCATTTAGGTTCTTCATGAACCTTGTGTAGAAATGGCCAGTATAAAAAAAGTCAATACCAGACATTTCATTCTACAGGTTTCCTCCCTGAAGTTATTTAGAGATTCTCAGGGGGAAAAAAATCTTTTAAAAATAAAACAAAAGTTTCTATTCTGGTTGTGTCTAATACCTGAAATATCATCCATCAATGATTTGTGCATGCTATATGTCAAATTTAACACAAACAATTACCAAATACAACATAGAATGCTTTCTATTAGATCCAAGCACTGCGATAGGGGTGGTGGGTAAAGTTAATTGAGTCTTATTCAAGAGAAAAAACTCCTTGAGAGCTGCTCATCTCAGAACCAGATAAAGGGCATCATGCATAATAACTGGCCCTCAGTGTGTATCCCTGATGGAAAGAAATAAGAGAACAAGACGGAGGGGGGAGGGAAGGGAGGGAGGGGTCACCAAAGTTGAATGGAACCCACCTTCTAAATGTGTCCTGATTTTGCTCCAGTCCCTTTTTCTTTCTCCTTCTCCAATGAGATTTGCTGTGCTGTTGGTCAAGGGAGGTGCCTTGCTTGGTTTTGTTTTATGGAGCATTCTTTAAAACTGTAGCAGTCAACATTGCATAGATTAGAATGTAGCGAAATCTCAGTAGATTTATGAACAATCATGGCGAGCGATCCCCGCTATGCAATCAAGATTAGAGCAGGATTTCTCAGTGTGGAGGAGAGAACCACACAGCAGTTGGCTGGGGTCACCTTTCAGAGTACCTACCTGTTCCTGCATGCCAGGACGAACAGTGAACAGTAAAGTACACTGCCTCTCACCCACCACTATTTACCCTAACCCTGCAGAGCCTGCCTACAGCAGCATGTCACACCTAGGTGAGAAAGCAGGCAGCCACTTGCAAGCAGAGGGAAATGGTCTCCAGGAAAACCAACCTTATTTTCACCTTGAGCCTGGATTGCTAGCTTCACCACAAGTACAATAAAATCTTCTGCTATTACAACACTAATTCTACGTAAGAATTGCCTAGAGCTGAGCAGCATTGTTCTTGAAGAACAATGAAATATTACCTGTGTTCTCAAAGGCTTCACATCCCACCTGTTCAAAAACAACTCAAGGGCTGTCAAGATGTCTCAGCGGGTAAAGGCACTCACTATAAAGCCTGATGACCTGAGTGCCATGCCTGGGACCATCTCCTACCCCCATGGTGGAAGAGAACTGACGCCCACATGCTGTCCCCTGAGCTCCACACATGTACCTGGCATGTGTCTGCCCATTTGCACATGCAAACACATGTAAAAGACTCAGTATTTCACTTAAATGGTTGATAACTGTCTTAGTGTAGCAGTGAGGCTGAGGTAATACAGGAGAACATGTTTGTATGAGGTGAACAGTTAAGTATTAATGGATGAATAGTGTTCAAGGGTCATCGTCATCCTGTGCTTTCAAATAATTCAGCAGGGCTAATTATATAGATGCATAAGCACAAAGGTGTGTAAACAGGAAGATGAATGCACACAGTTAGCAAAATATTAATGCCTGAATCTAGGCTGAATTACAATAATGTATTAATCTTTCAACTTCCGTATATGGTTAAGGTTATTCACATTTTAAAATATCTTTAAGGGCTGAGGTGGCCGTAATTATTTGCCTTGCAAAAACATGAGCACCTGATCTCAGTAGCTAGAACCCACACATAAAGAGATGGCTGTGGTGACTTGCAGGGAGAGAGATGGGCAGGTCCTGGAGCTCACTGGCCAGCCAACCTAGTTTATTTGCAGAGTTCCAGGCCAACACACCAGACATTGTCAAAAGCAAAAAATGAGTGGCTGGAGAGATGGCTCAGTGACTAAGAATACTGGCTGCTCTTCCAGAGGACCTATGTTCAATTCCAAGCACCTACATGGTGGTTCACGGGTGTCTGGTACTCCAGTCCCAGGGGATCATATGCTCTCTTCTGGCCTCTGTGGGTGCCAGACATGCACATGGTGCATAGACACACATGCAGGCAAAACACCCATATACACAAAATAATTTTTAAAAAAATCAGAAACAAAAAAGGCACCTAATGAACAGCACTCAAATTGTATTTCAGCCTCTATATGCATATACCCAAACACTCTTTCAAACATAAACACACACACAATTTCTTTAAATTATTAGATTAAATACATGCATAAACAATTAGCTTTTACTTAATTAACAAACACCCATCAAAAGAATTAACACAAAATAATATTTTAATGCAATTATATATGCATTTATCATTGTATGTATACACACATATCAGTTATTGTGTATATCCCTTATTTACAAAGCTACCTCGTGTGTGATGGAAGCTTCTGGTAAACCGATATACTTGGTTTACATGCACTCTCTCTACCCCATCAATGTACTCTCTAAATAGATGTTATATATTTAAATATGTAATTAAAACATGTTTACACCTCCTTTTTTGTTAAGTGATAGATATGAATTGTTATCTCTGTGAGACAAAAATAAACATAGAACTTCCTGAGTCTACATAAAAGATGACAGAAGGTAACCAAAACAGAAACGTAACCAAGGAATCCACTTCAGCCGGCTTCGAGTCCCTGCAGCAGGAGACTAGGAGGGTTAAGATTTATCAGCAGGAAGAAAAGTAGCAGGTACAGAAGCAAAATCAAACCAGCTATTTTCTCAGTGGCACCTTACCCACATATTCTGATCAACACATATTCTGATCAAGTGCTTTGGTGTCCAGTGTGATCAGGTCTCAGCCACTGATACTTAGGTCCTCAGTGCCAATAAGGCTGTGCCCTGAGTTCTGTGGCTAACAGCTTTAATGCCACATTTCACTGCCAGCATCATCCAGGAGACACAAGTCAGCTCAAGTACAGAAATGGAAAACAGTCTCAAATTACTGAACTATTTAGGGCCAATGACAATTTTTAAATTGATATTTTTTTCTTAAATTTAATTTATTATGTGTATATGCATGCTCACAGTTGAGTTCAGGTGCCCCAGAAACCAGACATGTTGGCTGCCCTGGAGCTGGAGGTACAGCAGTTATGACCTGCTCAACAAGGTGCTGGGGACCAAACTTGGATCCTCTGAAAGAGCAGACTGTGCTCTTAACCACTGAGCACTGCTTCAGCCCCAATTTTCCAATCTTCATTGTTCAGTACTGTGAGAATTTAAAACAATGCTAACAAGCTCTGTTTCCGGTTTGATTTAAATTATCAATATAACAAAGGAAAAAGAAGAGAGGCTGGTCTGAGAATGGCTTAGAGGACCAAGGGAAGCTATCCCTTTGGGAGGTGTGAGTGCAGGAAAGCTCGGAACAGGAATTAAACATGAAATAATATCTCACGAAGAGAGAGAAGGAAGGAAAAGGTAACTCAAGGAGTTGAGAGAAAGAGGGACATCTGGACAGCCAGGGGACATAGGTACGCCCCAGCAAGTGTGCTGAAGCCCAAGAAACAAACACAGCCTACCTCAGGTGACTCCCATAAAGAAAGCATGTCCTAAGCTGCTTAATGCACAGGAATGCAGAGTCTTCAGTTGAGGGATCTGGGTGAGAAGTGTGTTTACACAGGCTCCAGAGCTCCCCTAGACAATGGAGGATGACTCTCTAATATCTGCTTGGGAGTCTTCACAATGTACTCCATTTCTTGAGCAGCTTCTTCCTGTTTCTTAATTCTGATCACACAATCATTTGCCCACTTGGCATCTTCAATGACTGATAGTTTGCTATTTGCATTACCTGGTGAAGGAACCCTCCAGTGTCTGACATCAGGAGAGTAGCTTGCTTTACAGTCAATGGGCCAGTGGGTTGAGTTACGGTGCCTAAGAAGCAGTTGACTCCATGCCAAGCAGTCCCTGGAGTCAAGGGGTCGCTTGACTTCAGCATCATTAATTAGACAAAAATTTTTAGGGCAACAGGGGACCTTATTATGCATTATCTTTGGAAACTCTGGGTTAAATCAATCACATTAAACTACTGAACGGGAAATTTTCTTATGCTGACGACAGCTCACTGGAACAGAAAGACAAAAATCTGTCCCCTATGTAGGAAGACACAATTTTTCCAATGACAAAATCCAAGGGGAGCAAATGATCCATCTGAGATTTAACATGGAAGCTGAGAAATTGTGCTTACCTCCTGATCACGTTCCCATATGTGTGGGGAATAGGTTTGTAAGTAAACCATCCTGAGTAACCAAAGAGCCAAATGAGGACCAGGAACAAACCTCTCGTTACTATTCCACTATATAGAAATTACAAAACAATCTTCCATTATGTCATCAGACCTACTTGCCTACACAAAATGATTTAGCAGACAGGCTCAAAGTGCTTTTTATGAATGTGACCCATGTCTATGGTCTAGATTGGTTTTGTCATTTCACTGTGGACTCAGGTGATCTTTTCCATGCCTTCAGGAATACTCAACATACTTATTTTTGTGCACTAGAAAGTATTCATAGAAGATTCATCATAAAAGCCTTTCTCCCACTGATAACTATTGAAGATTGTTATAAATTAAATCTGAGATCTTATGCTTGCATGTGGATATATACGCTAGTTCTTTTGTGTTCCAACCCTGTACTGGATGTACAGCATCATATCAAAATATGTTCCCTAGAGCCTGGTATGACAGAGTGGATACCATACTTCTTAAGAATATCAGTTTATGGGATGCATATTTGACTGGCTTCAAAATGAGGTGTCTATATGGCATGTAAGCTCAAAGACCCTCTGTGCATCTCTGTGAGAGAAGAGGAGAAAGTCTTATATTCTACAGCTACAGCACAAAATCAATTAAAGATGTGAACTAAGCACACCAGCACAGAAGGAAAAAAAAAAAAAACATGTCATGATAAGAATAACGCCTGAGGGGCTGGAGAGATGGCTCAGAGGTTAAGAACACTGGCTGCTCTTCCAGAGGTCCTGAGTTCAATTCCCAGCAACCACACGGTGGCTCACAACCATCTATGATGACATCTGGTACTCTCTTCTGTACACTATATACATAATAAATATTGTTTTTTAAAAAGAGAATAATGTCTATATCCTTTTCATAGTGATGACCTCCAGAGCTGGTTCAGGCACACAGAGACACCAACATCCCCAGGACTTTCCAGTGAGGAAGGAAATTTCTGACAAACCTTTCCACATACTATATGAGGTCTTTTGTACCAGGCTTCTATTATTTATTATGTTTTCACTCTTGTAGCATGAATCAATACTTTATTTCTTTCATACAAAATAATGTTTCATTGTGATCATATTATGATTTGAATATAAAATGCTCCCAAAAGGCCCATAGGTTCAATGCTAACCCCCAGTTGTTGATGCTTTGGAGGAAGTTCTGAAAATTTTAGGATAGAAGAAATAGGTCACCGTGGCAGAGAATTGTTGGGGACTGCCTTCCCTCTTTCTCCTGGACCCCATGATATGACCAACTTCAAAGCTCCATGCCCTCCTCACCATGATGCTCAGGCTCACTACAGCCCAGAGACAAGAGAACCAGCCCTCCATGGACCAAAACCTGAAAACTACGAGACAAAACAAACCTCTCCTCTTTAACCTTAGTTCTGTCAAATATGAATATTTATCATAGCAGCATGGGACTAAATAGCACAATGGATATACCCACTGCTTATACACTCAGCAACTGAAGTGTATCAGATCTCTTTTGGGTTTGAATTGGTATGACTATAAGTATACGTATGTTTTGCATTGGCATATGCTTTATATAAACAGATGTTTCCTGTCCCAACTGCTTGGTCTCAATCGACTCTGAGGCTAAATATGAATTATAAATGTTGGCCAATAACTCAGGCTTGTTTTTTAAGCTAACTCTTTCATTTAAATAAAACCATAATTCTATTTATGCTTTGCCATATGTCAGTACCTTTATTAGTATGGCACATTCATTTCCTGCTCCCTCTGCATCTGGCTGGTGACTCCTGACTCCATGATCTCCTTCCCATCATTCTTAGTTTGGTCACCCTGCCTATACTTCCTACCCAGGTACTGGCCAATCAGCGTTTTATTAAACCAATTCGAGTGACAGATCTTTACAGTGTACAAGAGGACTGTTCCACAGCAGTTTTATGTTTTGACTCTCTGGCATACACCAGAAATACAATTCTAGTTGAAATCATAACTCTGCAACCCATTGTCTTAACTATTGTGGCTGTGACAAAGCACCATGACCAAGGCAAGTGGTCAATGTGGTTTCAGAGAGTTAAAGCCCATGATGGTGGAGCAAAGGCATGTTGGCACAAACAGCTGACAGGCAGAGGGTACACTACAAATAGCACTATATTTTGAAACCTCAATGCTCACCCCCTGAAACACACTTTCTCCAAGACCACTTCTCTGTTTTTATTTCATTTAAAAAGTTTTTTCTCATATCCACCACTGTTCCCTTCTCCCCATCTTTCTTCAGCCCCGTACTGGCCACCCCAAACCCAGGGAGGGCAGGAAATCCCAAGGTGAATCAGTTCAGTTTGGCATATCCAGTTGAGGTAGGACCGAGACCCTCCCCTGAGTATCAAGGCTGAGTTAGGTGTTCCTCTGTAGGGAATGGGCTCCAAGATGTTGGTTCATGCACCAGGAATAAACTCTGGTCCCACTGCAAGAGGCTCCACAAACTGCTCACACCATTCAACTATCATCTATACTCAGAGGGTGTAGTTCCTTTCCATGAAGGTTCCTAAGCTGCTATTTCAGAGTCAGTCAGCTCCCAATAGTGTGGGTCAGCTGTATCTGTGGGTCTCTTCCTCATGACCCTGATCCCTTTGTTAATATAGTCTCTCCTCCCTCTCTTCAGATGGACTGGGGAGCTTAATCCAGTGCTTAGCTATCAGTTGCTAGATGAAGGTTCTATAATGGCAATTAGGGTGTTCATTTATTTGATTATAGGGAGAGTCCTGTTTAGGTACCCTCTCCACTATTGCTTAGAGTTCTAGCAGGGAACATCTTGTGGGTTCTTGAATGTTTCCCTAGCACCAGGTTTCACTCTAACCCCATAATGATTGCCTCTATCAAGACATCTATTTCTTTGTTCTTCTTCTCTGTTGCTCCTCCCACTCAACCATCTCATTCTCTCATAGTCTCTTCCTAATTCCCCTTGCTTGCTCTCGCATATGATCCCAATTTACTCAGGAGATCTTCCCTGGTTTTCCTTCCCAGGGAATCCATGGATGTCTCTCTTAAGTTCCTCCTGCTACCTAGCTGCTAGGGACTGTAGCCTGGTTATCCTTTGCTTTATGTCTAAAATCTACTTATGCGTTACTATATACCATGTCTATCTTTCTGGGTCTGTGTTACCTCACTTAGGATGATATTCTCTGGATCCATCCAGTTGTCTGAAAATTTCAGGATGTCATTTTTTTTTATTGTTGAGCAGTATTCCATTGTATAAATGTGACACAATTTTTAAATCTATTCTTTAGTTGAGGGGCATCTAGGTTGTTTATAGGTTCTGACTATTATGAATAATGCTGCTATAAGCATAGTTGAGCTGATGTCTTTGGAGTAAGAATGTGCCCGATTTAGATCACTTTGATGATTAGATTTGAAACTTAGTGCATCACGGAGGCTTTGAGATATACCATTTTGCATGTGAACCATACCTGAATCTTTGGAGAATGTAAAGTGTGCTGTGGTGAGCTGTATGGTAGCCTCGGAGGTACCAAATTCCTAATCCCTGGACCTGTGAGCACATGCCTGCCTGTGTGATGAAAAGAACACGGCACTTGTGACTAAGTGAAAGTTGTTGAAGCAGGAAGATTACTCTGTCTGATGAGCCCCATAGAAGCACAGTGTTCACTGTTAGCGGATCAAGTGAGAGGTACTGCAGTGAGGACCGTGAAGGGACAACAGAGGTCGAGCCCCCTGGTTTGAAGATGGAGGGAGGGGGGCTGACAACCGAGAAGTGCACGTGGCTTACAGGAGCTCCCAAAGGCCAGGTGACGGTCTCTCTTGGAATACAAACCTGGTGGCACCCTCATCTCAGTGCCCCAGCCTGCAGAAGCATGAGAAAAAGGATTGTGTTGTTTCCGGCCTCCACACTGGGGTAATTCATCACTGTGCCATAGAAACCCAGACTATGTATGGAAACTTGCTCCTCCTTAATTCACACCCTGGCCTGAGCACCCAGGACCCTCTGCCTGTTCTCCCCATCCTCTTTTTGGATCTTTTGCATTCACACACCCTAGGAATCTCCAGTACTAGAGTTCTGATACCGCAGAAGGCTAGTGGCTCCCAATCCATGTCTCCTTCCAGAATCTCTTCCCTGATGCCCAAATGTCTGTCTTTTGTCCAGCACCTGGACATAGCTGTCCACATGTACCTTCAATACATTGTTTCTGAAATGAAAATTAGGAGCCTCCTAACTGTCTCCTGGCTCTGCCAACACCCATCCCTAGCCAACCCCACCCCCATCCCCCCACCTCCCACCAGTGTTTCCTGCAGTTCCACTTTCTCATTCACTAAGGATAACTCTGAACTCTCCCTCACATCCAGTGGACCGGTTCTGATTAGCCTTGTTCCTGTCATCCCTCTCCCTCTATCTGCCGATCCCTGGTCCATGCCGTGGCCATCACTGCCCCCTTCTTGGTCCTGTTGCTCTGGCCTTCTCTCATTGTCAGCTGCCGCTGCTGCACTGTGAGCTATCCTGAAACAGCCATTGCCTTGCAGCACATGACTCTGGGTCATGAATTGCATGATAGAGTTAAATGTGTGAAGAATGCGGGGGAAATTGAATCACAGAAGATGCCAGGCATGTGATATGACTTGAACCAATGACCCTAAGAGGTATTTCTGACAGTTTCCTGGACTCCCCTGAGAAGGCTGGCTCTGCCCCTGCATGTGGCTCACTGCTGCCACCTTGTGAACCTGAGATCACACACTTTTCTCTCCAGTGGCAGGGTTTGGCATGGAAGCAGGGCTTAGAACATGACAAAGACCACTGATCTTATCTCATGACTGAGCTCACTCTAGCCATGGGGAAGGGGACTCCCTCTCACCAACCCACACAGTTAAGCACTTGTTCCATTGCAGCCTGCTCACCAGCCAGACTTGTCTTCTCAACTTATCTAATGTGGCCATGGGAAGAGTCAGTCTTGGCTATCATGGCATCATGGTCTATCTTAGCTCAACCATCTTCCAAGTCCCTGGATTATCCTTGGAAGACTGTTCCCCCTACCTGTAAGTCTTTGCCTGGAGGAGGCCTGAACAACAGGGGTGTCCATTACTCAGGTGAAAAAATCACCAACCTCCCCTTCCTCCTTACAAGGTTTCTCAGGCCTCCCTGTCTCACTGACTTGTCTCCAAAGAGGAGTTGGCATGTGAAAAAAAAGACTAGGGAAATCCAGGGGCACTTCTAAGTGCTGTAAAGCAGAAGGCTAGCTGGTAACAGTTGGGAATCTGTGGAAAGGGCATGTTGCAGACAGAGCCATGAATAGTGCTGAGGAAAAAAAAAACACCTCTGGGTAAGCAGGGACATATCCCATGGTGCAGCAGGGCCTGTGGGGTGAGCTGGAAGTTTCTCAGTCCTTCCTTGCCCAGTGGTCCAGACAAATCTCTCCCACACAGGGTAAATGATTAATGGTCAATGTCAATCTCTAGAGAAACATGTGGGATATGATATAAAAATAATTTTAAAAGGTAGACTGTTTAATCTACCTTAATCCCTAAAACAATTGTTAATCTCAAAATATTTTACATTGCTCTGGATTTTGGTTTATTGATACAAATTTCAGGTCAATTTTGTTATACTGTATGTATATTTCTATTTTTGCCTAAGGTATTATGTTTATGTAACTCATTTAAAATTGTAATGTATAATTAAAATATAGATTAATAGTAATCTATAATAATCAAACTTATAGTCATGTTAGTTAGAATTTTTAAGTATACAAAGATATATTTGAATTAGGTAAATACTCTTCAAACACTTCAAAGACCCACAGAATGTGGCATTTAAAATGTTTTAAGAACTTAGACTTTTCTGGGCAGTGAGCCACATCTGCTTCTGGCAGTACCAGTTCCTCCAAGAGGACAATGAGCATCAAAGAAACTTCATATGGGGTTTAATTTCTTTGTGGCAGAAGTCCGTCACTGGGGGAAAAAGGGTGCCTTGTCTCAACTATTTGACAGTATTGTTATATAAACTAAACATGCAGGACTCTTAGAAAAGTGACCACTGAACTTTGCCAAATCAATGTGAGATGGTCTTTCAGGTTCCTGTGTCACAAAAGAAACTGCCAGACATTCTAGAGGACACTGAGAAAAATATCTAAAAACTTTGCCAATAAGTGAGACAGTCCTTCAAATTTCTTGCTTCATTTAAAAAGTCTGCCAGAAATTCTAGGCCTATAAGCTGAATACAGATGCCCCAACATTGCAAAGGAACACTGGGTAGGTGTCAAGACAGCCAGATGTCTCTGTAATTTCTAGAATTTTGGAAGTTACTTGCAATGTACTTTCTGTTTATTCAGATAACATTATATCCTTCTGAGGTCTTTGATGGAGTTGAAGATTAGATAGTTATAACTATAGTTTTCCTTAGTCATATTAATAGGTAAATTGATATGAAACTTTAGACTCACAAATATAGAATATATGATAGAATATTTTCTTTAATTTTGCTAAATATAAATAGACCAGATATTATAACTATAATTCCTGCTTGATAACTGTTTTTATATGTAATTTTACTATGTTAAAATGAAAACCTTCCTTTTTGATTACAAAGAAAACGAGAAATATTGTGGGATGTTTTCTGTATGCTGTGAATATGTATTACTACCACTGGTCAATAAAGTAGCTGTTTTGCCTATTGTAGTATGTAGTATGGGTACAGCCTTTTTGGTCTAGCCCCAAGATTTAGACCTGCTCACAGCCCCACTGCCACTTAGCCCTAAGTAATCACAAAGGCTTATATTAATTATATGCTGTTTAGCCTATGTCTTAGGCATATTGTTAGCTAGCTCTTGCATCTTAACTCAACCCACAATTTTTATCTTGTTTAGAAATGCAACTTGACACCTTTTCTCAGAACAGCATTTTGGTCTTCTTCTTCGTGTATGTGTGTGTGTGTGTGTGTGTGTGTGTGTGTGTGTGTGTGTGTGTGTTGGCATTTATGTTCTGATTTTTTTCTTTATAGAGTTTTCTTAGCCTAGTAGCCCTGCCCATACTTCCTGTCAGCCTTCTGGCCAACCAGCATTTTATTCAAACAGTAGGGGGGACACAGAGCCTCACTTCTGCATTGATGGCCTCTGGTAGGGGTGTAGGTGAGGAAAGACTTGTTTTCTTTAAGGGTCTGACCACAAGGAGTTTAATTATGCTCCATTAAGTAAATAAGCAGTATGAATGGGCATTTTTGTAAATAGGGAGATCATAAGAGTGGGCATGAATCTGAGAGGTCTGATAACTGAGTTGAATGGGTGCATGATGTAAAATCACCAAATAATAAATACATAAATTCTTTAAAAGTAGCAATACTGTAATAAAAGGCAAACAATAAAAATAAATTAAAGATAAAAATCAAAAAAGTAAAAATAAAAATAAAATTAAAAAAGAGGAAACAGAAAGATATTCAAACCCAAACAGAGGAATATATAAAGAACAGATCTCAGCAATGTCATCTAGGGCTTCACAAAAACAGCCTAAGATTATCAGACAGCCAACACTAATATACACAGTAACTTAGAAGAAACACAAAATGATAAAAATATTACAGAAGCTAATTGGGCTCCAGGACAAATGTTAGAACTAAGAAGAGTCAAAGAAGAGATTGTGACATATGGGATGCATTTCCCATTTGTAAAACAAATGTTAAATTCATGGTCCTCATGTAACCAGATTATCCCTAAGGACTGGTTAGATATGGTTACTGCTGTTTTGGAAGCAAGGCCACTTTTACAGTGGAAAACATGGTGGAAGGGGGAGGCTAAAATAATAGAACAAAGAAGCAGAGCCAGAGGCATAGAAGCCTCCCAAGACCAACTTCATGGGGAAGGGTATTATGCTGATATTGAAAGGCAATCCCTATACAATGAACATACTCTTGATTTATGCCACATGGCAGCACTAACTGCTTGGGATCGAATAGAAGAAGTAGGAAAGAAAACTGAATACTTCACAAAAATAATTCAAAGACCAAAGGAAACTTTTACAGACTTTTTGCAGAGATTATCTGCAGTGGTAAATAGAATGGTACCAGATTCGAAAGCAAGGAGAATAATAATTGAATCACTGGCATTGGAGAATGCTAATGCACAATGTAAAAAAAATAATAATAAGACCATTAGAAGCAAGGTCAGCACCCTTGGAGGATTGGATTCATGACAAATTAATGTAGAGTCTTATGAAGGTGATGAATATTGGGTAGGAGAGGTCATTTCTAGAGGCATAAGAGAAAGTCAAAATGTTAAATACTATAATTGTGGAAGGCAAGGCCATATACAAAGAAATTGTAATCAAGGCATCCACAGAAAAAGTGCCTTTGTTAGGAATAATCTCAAGAGAATACACCTCCCTCCTGGAGTATGCAGGAGGTGTGGACAAGGTGACACTGGACTAATAAATGTCAGTCAACAAGGGACAGACAAGGTAAGATTCTGCCTTCAGGAAACACCCAAAGTGGGCTGTCAAAAGCCCCCATATCCAATCCAATGCCATCTTACCCTGCCATTTGGGAGGAAACACTTTCCCAAAACAATTTAAAAAATTAAAACCTACATTAAAAAAACATAATACACTGAATGATAGAAAAGAAAAAAACTCAGGAAAAACTATAAAAAGAATATTCTGGCAAACATCTATTAATGAACAAAGGCCAAGATTAAAAGTACAAATAAATGATGGTATTATTGAAGGTTGGACATAAGGGCAGATGTATCCATATTTTCACCAGAATCATGGTATCCAAGTTGGCCCCTTCAGAAGGTAAATGTTCAGTTTTGGGGAATTGGGTCATTATCCTAAGTAAAACAGAGTGCAAAATGGCTTAAGTGTATAGGACCAGAAGGACAGAGTGGAATATTAAAGCCATATGTAGCTAACACTGCTATAAATTTATAGGGATGAGATTTACAACAACAATGAGATTAGCATTCCTCCAAACAAAGAAATAAATCATAAACTAACACATATTTCTAGGAGAAATATTAAAAGGTATTATGAGAAACAGTCACAAACTATCTAGGCTATACAGAAACAAGGCACAACAACTGTTGATCTTTCAAAGACACTCACAGTACTACCTTTAAATGGCTAACAGGTAAGCCTATATGGATTCATCAAAGGCTGTTAACAAAAGAGAAATTGCAAGCCTTAGTGCAGCTGGTACAGGAGCATATAGAATCAACCAGGCCTTGGAATTATCCAGTATTTGTCATTAAAAACAAATCTGGAAAGTGGAGGATAGTGACAGATTTAAGGGCAATAAATAAGGTGATCCAGGAAATGGGCTCTCTACAGTCTGGAATTCCTTTGCTTTCTCTTTTACCAAAAGAATGGCCTATTATAGTTATCAATTTAAAAGACTTTTTTTTTTGCAATACCTTCACAAGAACAAGACAAAGAAAAATTTGCCTTTATAATGCCCACTTATAATAATTCTCAGCCTGTAAAGAGATATCAGTGGAGGGTCCTCCCTCAAGGAATGCTGAATAGCCCTATGCTATGCCAGCATTTGTGCAAAAGCCAGTAGAACAAATATGTAACAAATTCTTACAATCCATAATTTCTCATTATATGGACCACATCTTGTTGGCTGATTCAAATATTTATACCTTAGGAAAAATGCTTGAGGAAGTGAAAAAATTTGCCTGTTTGGGGGTTACAAATAGCCCCTGAAAAGATACACAGGAAAGATTCCATTAATTAATTAGGTTACAAAATAGGCCAACAAAAACTTAGAACCTAAAAGGTACAAATCAGGAGAGATGAACTGAAGACACTTGATTTTCAAAGATTACTAGGAGACATTGCCAATTTACAACCCGCTATTGGAATAAAAAATGATGAACTGGATAATTTGTTCAAAACCTTAAATGGTGACAAGGACTTAAATAGTCTGAGAGAACTGGTTTTGGTAGAAAAATATTACACAATTCACATGTGGATTGTCCAAATCCAGACCTTAATTGCATCCTAGTTATCTTGCCCTCTAAGCATTCTCTTACAGGAATTTTAATGCAAAAGGAAAATGCTATATTGGAATGGATATTTCTACCACATAAACCGAGTAAAAAATTAAAGACATATGTAGAAAAGATTTCTGAATTGATTTTTAAAGGAGAATTAAGACTTCATTAATTGATAGGGATGGACCCAGTAGAAATTGTTGTATCTTTAATTAATGAAGAAATTGACCAATTATGGGTAGAAAGTGAATCTTGGCAAAGAGCCTGCAGTAATTTTTTGGGATATATTAACAAAAAAATATCCTCAAAGCAAAGGAATTGAATTTTTAAAGAAATCTAATTGGATTCTTTCTCATGTTGTGTGAGATAAACCAATTTCTGGAGCCCCCACATTTTATACCGATACAAACAAATCAGGAAAGGCAGGTTACAAATTAGAAAATATAAATAAAGTGGCTCAAAGCCCTTATAATTCTGTTCAAAAGTCAGAATTATGTGCTGTCGTGATGGTATTAATTGATTTTACCAAACCTCTCAACATAGTCAATGACTCTCAGTGTGCAGAAAGAGTTGTTTTACACATTGAAACTGCTGATTTTATTAATGATGAGTCAGAATTAACTTCATTATTTATTCTGTTACAAAAATAATCAAGACTAGGAATCATCCCTTCTATATAACACACATTTGATCCCACACGGGTCTGTCAGGGTGCCAATGGCCCAGCTAGCATGGACGCTGCACTTTAGTACAAGGTAACAATGAAACTAGCAAATTATTTTTTTTTCTAAAATAAAGCACGAGCTGCTTCCACAATCATTTTTAATTTTATCAGCTTTTAGGGGTTAGGGTATTTTTTGCAGTTTGGGTTTGGATTTGCTGACATTGGCTTGTGAAGGCGAACAATGTTAATTTGGTTTTTTTTTCCTTCTCCTTTATTTTGTATTTATCAAGAAAAAACAGTAAAATGAATTTAAAATGCCAATAAGTTAACAATAACTATAAAGAAGATAAAAATCATAAGCATGACTTATCAAGGGTGATAATGCAAATAAGGTTGCTACACATATATTTACTTTGTGTTCAGCTTTCCCTCTGAATTTTTTTTCCATCCCTGTATATCCTTATTCAAGGTCCCTACCCCCTCCCACCACATCAGGTCATTTTTTCTTCTCCACAACTCCCCATCCCTTCCCTGGGCAGGGAGCAGACAGTCCCATGGTCCCACTGATCCAATAATGCTTGGATCAGTCTCCACTCCTGGCCAAATCCAGTTTTGTCCCCCCTCCCTCAAGAGCGAGTCAGGTATTCCTATAGTTGGAGTGGGATCCGAAGGGACAGTCCAGGTTGTTTCTGATCCCAAGCTGTTCAGTGGTTGTGGTTTGCAGCTTGGGCATGCTTGGCTTTTTTTTTCTTGTTTGTTTGTTTGGAGACCACTAATGAGTGAATATATCCCCTGCTTATCTTTCTGAGTTTGTGATACCTCACTCAGGAGGATATTCTCCAAATCCATCCATTTGCCTGTGAATTTTAGGATATCATTTTTTCTTACTGCTGAGTAGTATTCCATTATGTAGATGTACCACAGTTTGTTAATTCATTCTTCAGTTGAGGGGCATCTAGGTTGTTTCCAGGTTCTTGCTATTACAAACAATGCTGCTATGAACATAGCTGAGCTAATACCTTTGGAGTGTGAATGTGCCTCTTTAGGGTATACACCCAGAAGTGGTATTGCTGGGTCCTTGGGGAGATTGATTCTCAATTTTCTGAGAAACCGCCATATTGCATTCCAAAGTGGCTGAACAAGCTTATACTCCCATCAACAATGGAGGAGTGTTTGCCTTGCTCCGCATCCTCTCCAACATTGGCTAAGATAAAAGGCACAGATGACAGCCTATCTAACAAGTGTTAGGTTGTATCTCAAAGTTGTTTTGATTTGCATTTCTCTGAGGGCTAAAGATGATGAGCACTTTTTCAGGTGCCTTTCAGCCATTCGTAGTTCCTCTGCTGAGAATTCCCTTTTTAGATCTGAACCCCATTTTTTGATTCGGTTATTCAAGGTTTTGGGCTCTAGATTCTTGAGCTCTTTATATATCTTAGAGATCAGTCCTCTGTCACTTGTAGGGTTGGTGAAAATCTTTTCCCATTCTGTAGGCTGTCATTTTGTCCTATTGACAGTGTCCTTGGCTTTGCAGAAGCTTCCTAGCTTCAGGAGATCCCACTTATTGATTGTCGGTCTTAGTGTCTGTGCCACTGGTGTTATATTTAGGAAGTGGTCACCTGTGACAATTCGTAGAAGTATATTTCCCACTTTCTTTTCTATCAAGTTCAAAGTGGCTGGGTTTAAGTTGAGGTCTTTGATTCACTTGGATTTGAGTTTTGTGCAGGGTAACAGGCTTGGATCTATTTGCATTTTTCTACACACTTCCATCCAGCTATGCCAACACCATTTGTTAAATATACTATCTTTCTTCCATTGAATGTTTTGGGCCTCTTTGTCAAAGATCAGGTGTTCACAGGTTTTTGGGTTAATGTCTGGATCCTCAATTCTATTCCATTGGCCCACAAGTCTGTTTTTATGCCAGTACCAGGCTGTTTTTATTACTATAGCTCTATAGTATAACTTGAAGTCAGGGATGGTAATACCTCCTGAGGTTCTATTGTTGAGTAAAATTGTTTTGGCAAACCTGGCTTTCCTGTTATTCCAAATGAAATTGAGTATTGTTCTTTCAAGGTCCAAAAAATATTGTGTTGGGATTTTGATGGGCAGTGCATTGAATCTGTAGATTGCCTTTGGTAGAATTGCCAATTTTACTATGTTGATCCTACCAATCCAGGAACATGGGAGAGCTTTCCATTTTCTGATATCCTCTTCAATTTCTTTCTTCAGTGATTTAAAATTTTTGTCAAATAGGCCTGTTATTTCTTTGGTTATAGTTACTCCAAGGTATTTAATACTATTTGCAGCTATTATGAAGGGTAATGTTTCCCTTATTTCTGTTTCAGCTCTTCTATCTTTGGTGTATAGAAGGGCTACTGATTTCTTTGAGTTAATCTTGTATCCTGCTACATTGCTGAAGGTGTTTATCAGATATAGCAGTTCCTTGGAGGAATTTTGTGGGCCACTTATGTATAAATCATATCATCTGCAAATAGAGATAGCTTCACTTCTTCTTTTCCAATTTGTATCCCCTTAATCTCTTTTCGTTCCCTTATTGCCTTAGCTAAAACTTCGAGAACTGTATTGAACAGATAAGGGGAGAGAGGCCATCCTTGTCTAGTTCCTGACTTTAGTGGGATTGCTTTGAGTTTTTCTCCATTAAGTTTGATACTGGCTGTCGGCTTCTTGTAAATCGCCTTTATTATATTTAGGTATTTTCCCTGTATTCCTGATCTCTCCAAGGCTTTAATCATGAAGGAGTGTTGAATTTTGTCAAAGGCTTTTTCCGCATCTAAGGATATGATCATGTGGTTTTGTTCCTTTAGTTTGTTTATATGATGGATACCATTTACAGTTTTTCACATGTTAAACCAGCCCTGCATTTCTGGGATGAAGCCTACTTGGTCGTGGAGGATGATATCTTTTATACATTGTTGTATATGGTTTGCCAAAATTTTGTTGAGAATTTTCATATCAATATTCTTGAGGGAAATTGGTCTGTAATTCTCCTTCTTTGTTGTGTCTTTGAGTGGCTTGGGTATTAGGGTAATTGTGGCCTCATTAAAGGAATTTGGCAATATTCCTTCAGTTTCTACTGTGTGAAATACTTTGAGGAGTAACGGTAGTAATTCTTCTTTGAATGTCTGGTAAAATTCGGAACTAAAACCATCTGGACCAGGGCTTTTATTTTTGGGGAGGTTTTTAACGACAGCTTCAATTTCCTTAAGGGTTATAGGCCTGTTTAGGTAATTAATCTGATCTTCATTCAATTTTGGTAGATGGTACCTGTCCAGAAAGCTGCCCATTTCTTCTAGGTTTTCCATTTTTGTGGAATACAGATTTTCAAAATATGATCTGATAATTCTCTGTATTTCCTGGGGGTCTGTTGTTATGTCCCCCTTTTCATTTCTGATTTTGTTGATTTTAATACTCTCTGTTTTTTGATTAGTTTGGCTAAGGGCTTATCTATCTTGTTGACTTTCTCAAAGAACCAACTCTTAGATTCGTTGATTCTTTGTATTGTTCTTTTTGTTTCAATTGTATTGATTTCAGCTCTAAGTTTGATTATTTCCTGCCATCTACTCTTTCTAGGTGAGTTTGCTTCTAATTGTTCTAAGGCTTTCAGCTGAGCTGTTAGGGATTTCTCTAGTGTGGGATTTCTCTAGGTTTTTCATATAGGCATCTAGCGCTATGAATTTTCCTCTTAAGACTGCTTTCATTGTGTCCCACAAGTTTGGATATGCTGTGGATTCATTTTCATTAAATTCTAGGAAGACTTTAATTTCTTTCTTAATTTCTTCCTTGACCCAGAGATGGTTCAGCTGAGTGATGTTTAATTTCCACGAGTTGGTCGGCTTTCTTTGGGTTTTGATATTGTTGAACTCTAACTTTAGGCCCTGGTGGTCCGATATGTTACAAGGGATTATTTCCATTTTTTTGTATCTGTTGATATTTGCTTTATGACCAATTATGTGGTCAATTTTGGAGAAAGTTCCATGAGGAGCTGAGAAATATGTATATTTCTTTGCGTTTGGGTGGAAGCTTCTGTAGATATCTATGAAATCCATTTGCATCATAACCTCTTTTAGACTCCTTATTTCTCTGTTGAGACTCTGCCTGGTTGATCTACCCAGGGTTGGAAGTGGGGTATTGAAGTCTCCCACTATTAGGGTGTAAGAATTGATGTGGAATTCGTGCTTTAGCAGTGTTTCTTTTACATAAGTAGGTGCCCTTATATTAGGGGCATAAATATTCAAAATTGAAATCTCCTCTTGGCCAATTTTTCCTGTAATGAATAAGTAGTGACCATCTTGGTCCCTTTTAATTGCTTTTAGCTTAAAGTCTACTTTGTTAGATATTAGGATTGCAACCCCCGCTTGTTTCTTAGTACCATTTGACTGGAAAATCTTTTCCCAACCCTTTATTCTAAGCCTGTGTCTGTCTTTGCGGTTGAGGTATGTTTCTTGTAGGCAACAGAAGGATGGCTTCTGTTGTTGTATCCATCTTGTTAGTGTGTGACGTTTTATAGGAGAGTTGAGACCATTTATATTAAGGGAAATTAGTGACCATTGATTCATATTTCCTGCCATTTTTGGTGGTTACTTGTTTGCATTTCCTTTCTCTGGAATATTCTTCTGTGGAATTATTGATTGTTTGTGATTTCGTGGGTGTATCTGGGGTCCTTAGGTTGGAGTTTTCCCTCTAATACTCTCTGTAGTGCTGGATTGGTAGATAGATATTCTTTCAGTCTGACTTTGTCCTGAAATACCTTGTTTACTCCATGTATGGTGATTGATAATTTTGCAGGGTATAGTATTCTAGTTTGGCAGCCATGCTCTTTTAGCATCTGTATAACTTCTGACCAAGCCCTTCTAGCTTTCATCGTTTCCATTGAATAGTCAGGCGTTATTCTGATGGGTCTGCCTTTATATGTGAGTTGGCCCTTTTCTTTTACAGCTCTTAAAATTTTTTCTTTGTTCTGTATATTTTGTGTCTTGATTATAATGTGGCTCGCTGCCTTTTGGGGGGGGTCATATCTATTTGGTGTTCTGTAAGCTTCTTGTATCTTTATAGGCATTTCCTTCTTCAGGTTAGGGAAGTTTTCTTCTATGATTTTATTGAAAACATCTGTGCCTTTGAGCTGGTATTCTTCTCCTTCTTCTATTCCTATTATTCTCAAATTAGGTCTTTTCATGGTGTCCCAGATTTCCTGAACATTTTGAGTTATGGCTTTTT